>JAGIQG010000005.1:1892187-1961517 GCA_024679065.1 Sphyrna mokarran
GGTTTACTGAGTGCTCCAGGCAATGATAATAATACAAGGATGTGGGAGAATGGGCAGCAATTTACCCAGGGTTTACTGAGTGCTCCAGGCAATGATAATAATACAAGGATGTGGGAGAATGGGCAGCAATTTACCCAGGGTTTACTGAGTGCTCCAGGGAATGATAATAATACAAGGATGTGGGAGAATGGGCAGCAATTTACCCAGGGTTTACTGAGTGCTCCAGGCAATGATAATAATACAAGGATGTGGGAGAATGGGCAGCAATTTACCCAGGGTTTACTGAGTGCTCCAGGCAATGATAATAATACAAGGATGTGGGAGAAGGGCAGCATTTACCCAGGGTTTACTGAGTGCTCCAGGGAATGATAATATACAAGGAGTGGGAGAATGGGCAGCAATTTACCAGGTTACTGAGTGCTCCAGGCAATGATATAAACAAGGATGTGGGAGAATGGGCAGCAATTTACCCAGGGTTTATGAGTGCTCCAGGGAATGATAATAATACAAGGAGTGGAGAATGGGCAGCAATTTACCCAGGGTTTACTGAGTGCTCAGGCAAGATAATAATACAAGGATGTGGGAGAATGGGCAGCAATTTACCCAGGGTTTACTGAGTGCTCCAGGCAATGATAATAATACAAGGATGTGGGAGAATGGGCAGCAATTTACCCAGGGTTTACTGAGTGCTCCAGGCAATGATAATAATACAAGGATGTGGGAGAATGGGCAGCAATTTACCCAGGGTTTACTGAGTGCTCCAGGGAATGATAATAATACAAGGATGTGGGAGAATGGGCAGCAATTTACCCAGGGTTTACTGAGTGCTCCAGGCAATGATAATAATACAAGGATGTGGGAGAATGGGCAGCAATTTACCCAGGGTTTACTGAGTGCTCCAGGCAATGATAATAATACAAGGATGTGGGAGAATGGGCAGCAATTTACCCAGGGTTTACTGTTGTCAGGGAATGATAATAATACAAGGATGTGGGAGAATGGGCAGCAATTTACCCAGGGTTTACTGAGTGCTCCAGGCAATGATAATAATACAAGGATGTGGGAGAATGGGCAGCAATTTACCCAGGGTTTACTGAGTGCTCCAGGCAATGATAATAATACAAGGATGTGGGAGAATGGGCAGCAATTTACCCAGGGTTTACTGAGTGCTCCAGGCAATGATAATAATACAAGGATGTGGGAGAATGGGCAGCAATTTACCCAGGGTTTACTGAGTGCACCAGGGAATGATAATAATACAAGGATGTGGGAGAATGGGCAGCAATTTACCCAGGGTTTACTGAGTGCTCCAGGGAATGATAATAATACAAGGATGTGGGAGAATGGGCAGCAATTTACCCAGGGTTTACTGAGTGCTCCAGGCAATGATAATAATACAAGGATGTGGGAGAATGGGCAGCAATTTACCCAGGGTTTACTGTCTGCTCCAGGCAATGATAATAATACAAGGATGTGGGAGAATGGGCAGCAATTTACCCAGGGTTTACTGAGTGCTCCAGGGAATGATAATAATACAAGGATGTGGGAGAATGGGCAGCAATTTACCCAGGGTTTACTGAGTGCTCCAGGCAATGATAATAATACAAGGATGTGGGAGAATGGGCAGCAATTTACCCAGGGTTTACTGAGTGCTCCAGGCAATGATAATAATACAAGGATGTGGGAGAATGGGCAGCAATTTACCCAGGGTTTACTGAGTGCTCCAGGGAATGATAATAATACAAGGATGTGGGAGAATGGGCAGCAATTTACCCAGGGTTTACTGTCTGCTCCAGGGAATGATAATAATACAAGGATGTGGGAAATATCAGCAATGGCAGAGCTCCGTGCTCGTCCCCGTCTGCGGGCCCGGGGGCAAAGCTCCGTGCTGGTCTCCGTCTGTGGGCCGGGGGGCAGAGCTCCGTGCTGGTCTCCGTCTGTGGGCCGGGGGGCAGAGCTCCGTGCTGGGCCCCGTCTGCGAGCCCGGGGGCAGATCTCCGTGCTGGGCCCCGTCAGCAGGCCCGGAGGCAGAGCTCCGTGCTGGGCCCCGTCTGCAGGCCCGGAGGCAGAGCTCCGTGCTAGGCCCCGTCTGCGGGCACGGAGGCAGAGCTCCGTGCTGGGCCCGGAGCTGTTTGTGCTCTCGGTTCTGCCGCCGCTGCATCTGATTGGCTCCTGGAAGTGCCAAGCAGCGCCTCCCCTGCCGTCCCCTGCCTCTGATTGGACAATCTGTCAATGTGCCGCCTCCGATTGGGTATTGGTTCCGCAGGGCGGAGCTTCCAGCACGCAGGCACTCTCCCTTCGCGGCCGCGAGGGCGGGGACGGGGCGGGGAAGTGTCCAATCAGAGCGCGCCGTCTCCGGGCTGCGATGTCCTAACGAGGAGGCGGGGATTCCTGACTGACAGCTGGTACAGCCATTAGGAAAGCAGTAATTAGTGCATCCGAACCAATAGCGAGCGGATGCACCTCGTTGAGTTTAACCGTCAGAGCGCGAGGCAGAGAGAGAGAGAGAGACAGAGACACACAGAGAGAGAGATAGAGACACACACACACACACACACAGACTGAGAGAGAGATAGAGACACACGCACACACACACAGACTGAGGGAGAGATAGAGACACACGCACACACACACAGACTGAGAGAGAGATAGAGACACACACACACAGACTGAGGGAGAGACAGAGACACACAGAGAGAGAGATAGAGACACACACACACACAGACTGAGAGAGAGACAGAGACACACAGAGAGAGAGATAGAGACACACACACACACACAGACTGAGAGAGAGACAGAGACACACACACACAGACTGAGGGAGAGATAGAGACACACACAAAGAGAGAGAGACACACACACAGATAGAGACACACGCACACACACACACACACACAGACTGAGAGAGAGATAGAGACACACGCACACACACACAGACTGAGAGAGAGACAGAGACACACACACACAGACTGAGGGAGAGATAGAGACACACGCACAGAGACTGAGGGAGAGATAGAGACACACACACAGAGACTGAGGGAGAGACAGAGACACACACAACAGACTGAGGGAGAGATAGAGACACACACACACGACTGAGGGAGAGATAGAGACACACGCACAGAGACTGAGGGAGAGACAGAGACACACACACACAGACTGAGAGAGAGACAGAGACACACACACACAGAGCTGAGGGAGAGATAGAGACACACGCACAGAGACTGAGAGAGAGACAGAGACACACACACACAGACTGAGAGAGAGACAGAGACACACACACACAGACTGAGGGAGAGATAGAGACACACGCACAGAGACTGAGGGAGAGACAGAGACTCACACAAAGAGAGAGAGACACACACACAGATAGAGACACACGCACACACACACAGAGAAAGACAGACCCAGAGAGAGAGAGAGAGAGACACAGACACACACACAGAGACAGAGGGACACACACACACACACACACACACACAGACAGTGGGAGAGACACAGAGACAGGCAGACAGGCAGAGAGAGAGAAACACAGAGGAGAGAGAGAAAGACCCAGAGAGGCAATCAGGGAGAGAGATCCAGGGAGACACGCAGGGAGAGAGAGACTCAGAGAGACACAGGGAGAGAGACAGACACAGAGAGACAGACAAAGACGCACAGAGAGAGAGGGAGAGACTCAGACAGACACAGAGAGGGAAAGACACAGAAAAACACAGACACAGAAGGAGAGAGAGAGAGACATACACATACACACTCACAGAGACACAGAGGGAGAGTGAGTGGGGAGACAGAGAGACACACACAGAGTGGCAGTGATAGTGTGTGAGAGAAAAGGAACAGAGCTCCTCAGGGGACACAGAGAGCGATTAACTGGTGTAGGAGTCGAGACCCAGATAGAGATAGATATGAAACAGAGCTGAAGACTTATAGATAGCAGCACTGGAAAGGTAATACAAAGTAAGAAGTCTGACAACACCAGGTTTCTTACCGTGTTTACCTCAGTCCAACACCAGCATCTCTACATCAAGATATATAAACCCAGAGAAATATCAGTGATTTATAATATAGTGTACAAAATCTCATTCAGTACTCTGCAGGAAGGACAGGTAAACAGAGAGAAAGTTTGCAGTATAAATACAGAACAGGATTTAGCATTGTCAGATCAGTCAGCGAGTCAACAATAAGGGGACTGAGACACCAACAATTCTCAGAGATGGCATCATTCTGTCCTAAATGTACCAAGCCTGTCTACTTTGGTAAGTGCACTATCCTCAGAGGATACTGTCTGCTTTACAGAATACAACTGGCTTTATTTAATCAAATCAAATCACTGATCAGGAGGAGGTGAATGATCCCTAATATGTTTGCTCCATAATTATTAATCTTTCTTTGTGTTTAGTTGTTAAATGGAGAATATTTCCTATGGTATCAAACTTCTCCAGGCCAAGTGCTTTATTGGGTATAAGATCTGTAAGAAGTGTGTAACTTCATTTGAGAGAAGAAGGTTATGTTTTTCAGAAGTAGTTTCCATGCTGTGCCTCAGAACTTGGCAGTCAATTGTTAATTAACATTGTATTCCTCCCTTTGGATTTCTTTCTTTTTAAACAGCCTTTTAGAGTTGTTTTTTTTTTATTGGGCAATGGGGAGATTGTTATGCAGCCGGTAACAAGGGTGCACTGAGGTGAGTCTTTTGCAAAAAAAATTTAAATAATGCCCTCTTGTTTCCGGTTACAATAACTCCCCTGTTCTAATAAATATGGAAAAGAGAGGGAGACCAAGGTAATGCTGGATTTTGGTAGGTGAGGTGGCTGTGCCCATCTCAGAGGGAATGGGAGGAAATGGGAAGCTCAAATGAGCCCTCTTGGGGTAAGAGAAAGAGGGGCAGTACGTAACAGGCACCATTGCACTCTTTCACACCGACAGCTTGTTTTATTTACCTATGTGACTTCAACTCTCTTCTAAAAATCTTTATTTTTCCATCTAAAACCCTCCTGGCTTTCATATTTACAAACTACTGCTGTCACAGGCTTTAACCTATTGGTTATTGTTATCTAAAGGGCTTTCTTTTCCTTTTATCCTTGTCAGAACAAGTCTTTTGTGAGGATGTTTAAAGCAGAGAGATCTGCTTGGTTCTAAGGTAGAAGGAGAAAATATGTTGTGGATCTGTTATTTCATTTGTTCCCCTTTGGTTTTTCTTTAAATGACACTGTGGAAGTATCTGTCTGTCTGTATACAAGCTTTTGTTTTGGTTGTTACTGTATGTGTGTTGTAATGTATGGAAAAAAAGTGGAAGTCCAGTTAATCCCAAAGGTTAATCTTTTTTGAGTTAGAGTTTGCTTTAATATCAGTCATTGGGGGTGGATGCCGGAGAAGAAGTGGATGAATGAAGGAAATCTCTTTAATTGTTGCTCTTGGCCACCTGGCCAGCGCTGAGTACCTTGTTTCTCTAATATCCTCAAATGGAGATTTTATTTTCAAATGACCTCATCAAAAAACAGCCTCTGAGAAAATCTCAAATGAGCAAATGGAAGATAAACGATTGAAGTCCTTGCTTGGGATGCTGATTGTCAGTGAGCTATGCTAGTTAGGGAAAAAAATTACAATGTTAGATGTGCCCTCTCGATGCACTTTTCATTGGTTTCACAACTATAATCTAGTCCATTACCCATTGTAGAGCTTTATTTAGTTCAGAGTTGGAACGATGGAGCCTTGTGATTATCCAGAATTGTGTGGAATGTAACCACTCGGAAAGAGGCTAATTAACTCAACCAGTCTGCATTCATATCATTCCCTTTCCATCTTTCTCATCACAATCTGTTAACCTAGAATTATAGAAACATGTAGCGCAGAAGAGGCCCTTCAGCCCAATGAGTCTGCACTAATAAACTTCTGAACTCCCACCCAATCCTGTTTACCAGCACTTGGCCCTTATTCCTGAATGTTATGATGTGCCAAAGGCACATCCTTAGGTTCTTTTCAAAATCAAGTGTTTGTCTTGCATTCAAAGGTATTTGTAAATGTCACACACTCACTCCTATCTGAGTAAAGACTTCTTCTGAAATTTTTATTGGATTTATTACACCTCAGGTGTTAGGCTTGGAAGTTAGTGAACATTTTGGTGATAGTGACCACAATTCGGTTACGTTCACCTTAGTGATGGATAGGTATAGGCATGAAGCTGGGGGCAGTAGTTATAGCTGGGGGAAGGATAATTATGAGGCCATCAGGAGAGAATTAGGGTGCATAGATTGGACTAGGAAACTACAGGGACTGGGGACATCTGGAATATGGAGCTTATTCAAGGAGCAGCTGCTGCGAGTCCTTGATAAGTATGTCCCTGTCAGGCGAGGAGGAAATGGTAGAGTAAGAGAACCTTGGTGTACGAAAAAAGTTGATTTGCTGGTTAAAAGGAAAAAGGAGGCTTATGTCAGGATGAGGCTTGATGGCTTGGTTAGTGCAATGGATAGCTATAGATTAGCCAGGAGGGAGCTAAAGAGTGAATTGAGGAGAGCTAAGAGAGGACACGAGAAGACTTTGGCTGATAGGATTAAGGAGAATCCTAAAGCTTTCTTTAGATATGTTAAGAATAGAAGAATGGTTAGGGCAAGATTAGGGCCAGTTATAGACAGCAGTGGGAAGTTGTGTGTGGAGCCTGAAGAGATTGGAGAGGCACTGAATAAATATTTCTCTTCGGTATTCACGCAGGGTGATGTAAATGTAGTTATGGAGAACACTGAGGTACAGGGTAGCAAACTGGAAGGTATCGAAGTAGATAAGGAGGATGTGCTAGATATTCTCGAGGGTTTGAAGTTGGATAAGTCCCCTGGGCCGGACGGGATTTAACCTAGGATTCTCTGGGAGGCAAGAGAGGTGATTGCAGAGCCTCTGGCTCTGATCTTCAGGTCGTCGTTGGTTACGGGTGTGGTTCTGGAGGACTGGAGGATAGCGAATGTGGTCCCATTGTTCAAGAAGGGGAAGAGAGACTTTCCAGGGAATTATAGGCCGGTGAGTCTTACTTCTGTTGTGGGCAAAGTATTGGAGAGAATTATTAGGGATGGATTTATAGTTATTTAGAGAGAAATGAATTGATTGGGGATAGTCAGCATGGTTTTGTGAAGGGTAGGTCGTGCCTTACTAACTCATTGAGTTTTTTGAAAAAGTGACCAAAGAGGTGGATGGGGGTAAGGCGGTTGATGTGGTATATATGGACTTTAGTAAGGCGTTTGATAAGGTGGCCCATGGAAGACTTCTGCAGAAAATGCAGATGTATGGGATAGAGGGTGATTTAGATAATTGGGTTAGGAATTGGCTAGCAGATAGAAGACAGAGGGTGGTGGTTGACGGGAGATATTCATCTTGGAGTTCGGTGACAAGTGGTGTACCTCAGGGGTCTGTTTTGGGGCCCCTGCTGTTTGTAATTTTATAAATGATCTGGATGAGGGTATTGAAGGATGGATTAGTAAATTTGCAGATGACACTAAAGTCGGTGGAGTGGTAGATAGTGAAGAGGGGTGTTATAGTTTGCAGAGGGACTTGGACAAGTTGCAGAGATGGGCCGAGAGGTGGCAAATGGAGTTTAATGTGGAAAAGTGTGAGGTAATGCACTATGCAGAAATAATAAATGTGTAGAGTATAGGGCAAATGGTAGGATTCTTAGTAGTCTAGATGAACAGAGGGATTTTGGTGTGTATGTGCATTGATCCCTGAAAGTAGGCAGTCAGGTCGAGAAGGTTGTTAGGAAGGCATATGGAGTATTGGCTTTTATTGGTAGAGGGATTGAATTTCGGAGCCGCAACGTCATGTTGCAACTGTACAAAACTCTAGTGCGGCCTCACTTGGAGTATTGTGTGCAGTTCTGGTCCCCACATTATAAGAAAGATGTGGAGACATTGGAGAGGGTACAGAGGAGGTTTACCAGGATGTTGCCTGGTATGGAGGGCAGGTCTATGAGGAGAGGCTGAGGGATTTGAGGTTGTTTTCGTTAGAAAGGAGGAGGCTAAGAGGGGACCTGATCGAAACATATAAGATGATTAGAGGTTTAGATAGGTGGACAGTGATAGCCTTTTTCCTAGGATGGAAAAAGCTAGCACGAGGGGACACAGCTTTACATTAAGGGGTGATAGTTATAGGACGGATATCAGAGGCAGGTTCTTTACCCAAAGGGTGGTTCGGGAGTGGAATGCCCTGCCTGCAGCAGTTGTAGATGCGCCAAGTTGGTGGCGTTTAAGAGGTTAGTTGATAAGTATATGGAAGAGAAGGGAATGGTTTAGTTTGGAGGGTCATTGCTTTTTATACAACATCGAAGGCCGAAGGGCCTGTTCTGTGCTGTAATGTTCTATGTTCTATGTTCATGATTGGTTTGAAGCATTTTCTTCACAGCTACCCCATCAAATCTTTTTCATCATTTTAAAGGCCACGCACACCACACTCCAGACCTGAGCCCCGCATGTCCATATCAATTTATTTTCCTCTCTGTCCCTCCTAGACCTTACTCTTCTAATGAGATGCTTCCTTTAATTTCTCTACTCTCATATATTTTGCCCTCCCAGTTCTCTATCCCTGTGCTTGTTAACCTACCTTCTTTTGCTGCTATCCCAGACTTGACCGCCTCTTAGATAAGCATCGAGTTCCCGTTATGTAGTTTCAAATTTTGTTTTTGATGTTTCTATGAAGCACCTTGCACAATATAAATATCTTTTTTTTGCACTTGGCCATTGAGACTCCAGTGCTCTGTTGAAAGGAGTCTGTGAGTTTGTAAACATTGGAACCCTGCTGACCCCGATATCTTCTGTTTATCTTAGTTAAATATTTCTCTGTCATTGAGTTCTGATTTACTGTGAAAAATCTGGACCTGAATGACTGGCTGAACCCAGTCAGGAATGATTAACATTCCCGCTATTTCCACTTGGATTAATAGGAAGAGCTTGACCACAGCTCCAGTTTGCCTGGGAGGGTATGGGCCCGGGAAGAGGGAGGGGAGGGACTGGCCCTGACTGGCCTGGGAGTCGGGGGAAGGGCCCAGGTCCCAGGGGAAATGGGGGGTGTCCAGTGGGGCCCAGGAGGGGCCTGGCTGTATTTCGAAGGTAATCCAACACTTGAGCCAAAGGCAGGCTGCTGTAAGGGATGATGGGAAGAAGACTTAGCAGACTGAACCACATTCTTTGGAACAATGAAATTGCATAGAATTTGCATAGTTTTAACAACAAAATGTCTGAACAGTAAGGTTCCTAAAGCCACTTTAAGAACAGGATTGTTCAATCTGATAAGATAGTTCTTCAACCTAGAAAGGATGGGGGGAGGGAATCAAGATGAGGTGATTGGGAGCGAGGAGATTAGCTCCCAAGTTGAGAAGGATTATAGACAGTATGAGAGGGAGGTCAGACAGGTGTTGGATAAGGGAAGCGCCCAGATTGAGGGTCTGAGGTGTGTCTATTTTAATGCCAGGAGTATAGTGAATAAAGTAGATGAGCTCAGGGCCTGGATTGCTGCTTGGAAATGTGATGTGGTGGCCATTACAGAGACTTGGATGTCTCAGGGACAGGACTGGGTACTTCAGGTGCCAGGATTCAGATGCTTCAGGGAGAACAGGGAGGGAGGTAAGAGGTGGGGGAGTGGCACTGTTGATCATGGACAGTGTCACAGCTGTGGAGAAGGAGGATGACGTGGAGGGACTGTCTACGGAGTCTCTGTAGGGGGACGTTAGAAACAGCAAGGGGTTGAAAACTTTGCTAGGTGTTTTTTATAGGCCGCCCAATAGTGACAGGGATGTTGAAGTGCAGATAGGGAAACAGATCCTAGAGAGATGTAAAAATAACAGAGTTGTTGTGATCAGAGACTTTAATTTCCCAAACATCGATTGGAATGTCCCCAGGATAAGGGGTTCGGATGGTGAGGAGTTTGTTAGGTGTGTTCAGGAGGGTTTCCTGACACAGCATGTGGATAAGCCTACGAGAAGAGAGGCTGTACTTGGCCTGGTGCTGGCTAATGAACCAGGACAGGTGTCGGAGTACTGTGTGCAGTTCTGGTCGCCTCATTATAGGAAGGATGTGGAAGCTATTGAGAGGGTGCAGAGGAGATTTACAAGGATGTTGCCTGGATTGGGGGCATGCCTTATGAAGATAGGTTGAGGGAGCTAGGTCTCTTCTCCCTAGAGAGAGACGAAGGTTGAGAGGCGACCTGATAGAGGTTTATAAGATGTTGAGAGGAATAGATAGGGTGGATTCTCAGAGGCTATTTCCCAGGGCTGAAATGGCGGCTACAAGAGAACACAGGTTTAAGGTGTTGGGGGGTAAGTACAGAGGAGATGTTAGAGGTAAGTTTTTCACTCAGAGGGTGGTGAGTGAATGGAATCGGTTGCCATCAGTGGTGGTAGAGGCAAACTCACTGGGGTCTTTTAAGAGACTTCTGGATGAGTATATGGATTTAATGGGATTGGGAGTTACAGATAGTTCTATGGACTGGTAAGTATAGATATGATCGGCACAACTTATGGGCTGAAGGGCCTGTTTGTGCTGTAGTGTTCTATGTTCAAATAAATCGGTTGGATTTAAACTGATGTTGTCAGACTTATTATTCTGCAGGCAAGCCAGTTCTTGATCCACAAGGCCAAAGCCCCTTGAATTCCATGCCCTCTCACTTTCTTAGGAAGCCTTGCATGAGGGACCTTATCAAACGCCGTGCTGAAGTCCACATATAACCATATCAGCCACTCTTCCTTCGTCAATGTGTTTAGTCACATTTTCAAACAACTCAACTCGGCTCGTAAGAGATGATCTACCTTTGACAAAGTTATGCTGACTACCTTCATAACTGAAGAAACAAGATGAGCTGGTTCCCAAAAAAAAACCTACTGTTTTCAGTGGCTAATTTGTTTTCTTCCTCCCATAACAGCAGAAAGAGTCAGCTCACTGGGTAAAAACTGGCACCGTTTCTGCCTCAAATGTGAGCACTGCAGTAAGACCCTGTCAGCAGGTGGACACGCACAGGTAATGTACAGCTGGATCATCCCTTCCGGGATAACTTCTTAATGCTGGACAGAGTGAGGGGGGGGGGCAGTTAGTGGCAAGAGTGAGGTGGGGGGAGGACTTGTAGAGTCTGCACTAACTCTCCAAAAGAACATTGTACCCAGGACTGCTCCCCTGGCCTATCCCCTAACCCAGCATGTACACTTCTTACGACAGTAAGGGGTGATTTTAACATCACATTGTGTCCATTTTTGGGCGTGACATGGTGGTGAAGTAGGCTGTAAAGCACTGAGTGTGATTGGCTGGTGTCATTTTACAAGCGCTGGATATTGGGGCAGTCAACCTCTTTCTGGAAATAGTGAGAGACGGGTTAAAATAATAAAATTTATTAAAATGGGCATTTATATCTGCCTAATGAGCCCAGCACTCAATCATCCAGGCTCAGCCTCTCCTCCCTTTATGTCCTTGCCAGGAAAGGCTCTGGCCAGTGAGGAATGTCCATGAATGGGGAGCAGTCGCTTGACCACACTGGTCGAACCAGAGGCCATTGAAGACCCCACGGACACCAAAGGCAAAGGAGTGTGCCCCTTCAGCAGTGCCAGAATGGTGCCTGGACAGTGCCAGGGGTAGGGAGCAAGGGGAGGGCCAACGTGAGCCAGGCCAATGGGGCAGTGAAAATGGAGCGGCTAATGGAGGAAGGAGGCCCACTGTCACTCTGCAGGGAGGGAGGGAGAGGGGGATCCCGCTGTCACTCTGCAGGGAGGGAGAGAGAGGGGGATCTGCTGTCACTCTGCAGGGAGGGAGAGAAAGGGGGATCCCGCGGTCCCTCTACAGGGAGGGAGGGAGAGGGAGAATCCCACTGTCACTCTGCAGGGAGGGAGGGAGAGGGGGATCCCACTGTCACTCTGGAGGGAGGGAGGGAGAGGGGGATCCCACTGTCACTCTGGAGGGAGGGAGGGAGAGGGGGATCCCACTGTCACTCTGGAGGGAGGGAGGGAGAGGGGGATCCCACTGTCACTCTGCAGGGAGGGAGGGAGAGGGGGATCCCACTGTCACTCTGCAGGGAGGGAGGGAGAGGGGGATCCCACTGTCACTCTGCAGGGAGGGAGGGAGAGGGGGATCCCACTGTCACTCTGCAGGGAGGGAGGGAGAGGGGGATCCCACTGTCACTCTGCAGGGAGGGAGGGAGAGGGGGATCCCACTGTCACGCTGCAGGGAGGGAGGGAGGGGGGGATCCCGCTGTCACGCTGCAGGGAGGGAGGGGGGGGATCCGCTGTCACGCTGCAGGGAGGGAGGGGGGGGATCCCGCTGTCACGCTGCAGGGAGGAGGGGGGGGATCCCGCTGTCACGCTGCAGGGAGGGAGAGGGGGGATCCCGCTGCCTATATGGGGAGCGGTGGAATGGGGGAGGGGGGTCCCTGCCATTCTTCAGGAGCAAGAGGAGGGGGGAGGGAGAGAGGGGGGGCCCACTACCACTCTGCAGGGGAGGGAGGGAGAGGAAGCGTATTGCCACTCAGTAAGTGGTTAGGATCCGGAATGCACGTCTGAGAGTGTGGTGGAGACATTCGCACGGCGAGTGGTTAGCATCTGGAATGCACTGTCTGAGTGTGTGGTGGAGATAGACTGAAACAGGATAATTATCCAGAGAAAACTTTTGCAGAGCTCAGGAATGTTTGGGAAGTGGGGCTAGCTATTGCAGTGAGCTGGCATGACATAGTGGGCCAAATGGCCAAATTCTTTGGTATAACCATTCTATGATTCTATGATAACGATGATTTGGTTTTTTTTTAGCATGATGGAAAGCCTTATTGTCACAAGCCATGCTATGCCACACTGTTTGGACCCAAAGGTTAGTGAATGTTGCTAGCGTGCAGTTTCAGTTGAGTCTAGATAGAACATCGAACGATACAGCACAAACAGGCCCTTCGGCCCCCGAGTTGCACCGATCACATCTACCAATCCACAGACCTATCTATAACCCCCTATCCTATTCTTTTCCGTATACTCATCCAGAAGTCTTTTAAAAGACCCCAGTGAGTTTGCCTCAACAACCTCCGACGGCAGTCGGTTCCATTCACTCACCACCCTCTGAGTGAAAAACCTACCCTGACATCTCCTTTGTATTTGCTTCCCTGCACCTTAAATCTGTGTCCTCTCGTAGTGACCATTTCAGCTCGGGGAAATAGTCTCTGAGAGTCCACCCTATCTATTCCTCTCAACATTTTATAAACCTCTATCAGATGGCCTCTCAACCTACATCTCTCCAGTGAGAAGAGTAACAGCTCCCTCAACCTATCTTCGTAAGGCCTGCCTCCCAATCCAGGCAGCATCCTTGTAAATCTCCTCTGAACCCTCTCAATACCCTCTACATCCTTCGTATAATGAGGCAACCAGAACTACGCACAATACTCCAACTGGGGTCTGACAAGAGTCTTATAGAGCTGCATCATTACCTCCTGACTCCTAAACTCTATTCCTCGATTAATGAAGGCCAGTATACTGTACGCCTTCTTGACCACTTCCTCCACCTGCGAGGCCGATTTAAGAGTCCTATGGACCCGGACCCTGAGATCCTTCTGCTCTACAACACAGCTAAGACTCCTACCCCTTATATTGTACTCCTTCATCCCATTATTCCTGCCAAAATGGACCACTGCATATTTAGAACATAGAACACTACAGCACAGAACAGGCCCTTCGGCCTTCGATGTTGCGCCGACCAATATAAAAACCAATGCCCCTCCAAACTAAACCATTCCCTTCTCTTCCATATACTTATCAACTAACCTCTTAAACGCCACCAAACTTGGCGCATCCACAACTGCTGCAGGCAGGGCATTCCACTCCCGAACCACCCTTTGGGTAAAGAACTACCTCTGATATCCGTCCTATAACTATCACCCCTTAATTTAAAGCTGTCGATAGAACATAGTAGAACATAGAACAATACAGCACAGAACAGGCCCTTCGGCCTTCGATGTTGTGCCGACCAAAATAAAAAGCAATGCCCCTCCTAACTAAACCATTCCCTTCTCATCCATATACTTATCAACTAACCTCTTAAACGCCACCAAACTTGGCGCATCTACAACAGCTGCAGGCAGGGCATTCCACTTGTGTCCCCTTGTGCTAGCTTTCTCCATCCTAGGAAAAAGGCTATCACCGTCCACCCTATCTAAACCTCTAATCATCTTATATGTTTCGATTAGGTCCCCTCTTAGCCGCCTCCTTTCTAACGAAAACAACCTCAAATCCTTCAGCCTCTCTTCATAGGACCTGCCCTCCATACCAGGCAACATCCTGGTAAACCTCCTCTGTACCCTCTCCAATGCCTCCACATCTTTCTTATAATGTGGGGACCAGAACTGCACACAATACTCCAAGTGCGGCCGCACTAGAGTTTTGTACAGTTGCAACATGACGTTGCGGCTCCGAAATTCAATCCCCCTACCAATAAAAGCTAAGACTCCGTATGCCTTCTTAACAACCTTATCAACTTGACTGCCTACTTTCAGGGATCTATGCACATACACACCAAGATCCCTCTGTTCATCAAGACTACTAAGAATCCTACCATTAGCCCTATACTCTACACATTTATTATTTCTGCCATAGTGCATTACCTCACACTTTTCCACATTAAACTCCATTTGCCACCTCTCGGCCCAGCTCTGCAACTTGTCCAAGTCCCTCTGCAAACTATAACACCCTCTTCACTATCTACCACTCCACCGACTTTAGTGTCATCTGCAAATTTACTAATCCATCCTTCAATACCCTCATCCAGATCATTTATAAAAATTACAAACAGCAGGGGCCCCAAAACAGACCCCTGAGGTACACCACTTGTCACCGAACTCCACGATGAATATCTCCCATCAACCACCACCCTCTGTCTTCTATCTGCTAGCCAATTCCTAACCCAATTAGCTAAATCACCCTCTATCCCATACATCTGCATTTTCTGCAGAAGTCTTCCATGGGCCACCTTATCAAACGCCTTACTAAAGTCCATATATACCACATCAACCGCCTTACCCCCATCCACCTCTTTGGTCACTTTTTCAAAAAACTCAATGAGGTTAGTAAGGCACGACCTACCCTTCACAAAACCATGCTGACTATCCCCAATCAATTCATTTCTCTCTAAATAACTATAAATCCTATCCCTAATAATTCTCTCCAATACTTTGCCCACAACAGAAGTAAGACTCACTGGCCTATAATTCCCTGGAAGGTCTCTCTTCCCCTTCTTGAACAATGGGACCACATTCGCTATCCTCCAGTCCTCCGGAAGCACACCCGTAACCAACGACGACCTGAAGATCAGAGCCAGAGGCTCTGCAATCTCCTCTCTTGCCTCCCAGAGAATCCTAGGGTAAATCCCGTCCGGCCCAGGGGACTTATCCAACTTCAAACCCTCGAGAATATCTAGCACATCCTCCCTATCTACTTCAATACTTTCCAGTTTGCTACCCTGTACCTCAGTGTTCTCCATAACTACATTTACATCACCCTGTGTGAATACCAAAGAGAAATATTTATTCAGTACCTCTCCAATCTCTTCAGGCTCCACGCACAACTTCCCACTGCTGTCTATGACTGGTCCTAGTCTTGTCCTAACCAATCTTCTATTCTTAACATATTTAAAGAAAGCTTTAGGATTCTCCTTGATCCTATCAGCCAAAGTCTTCTCGTGTCCTCTCTTAGCTCTCCTCAATTCACTCTTTAGCTCCCTCCTGGCTAATCTATAGCTATCCATTGCACTAACCGAGGCTTCAAGCCTCATCCTGACATAAGCCTCCTTTTTCCTTTTAACCAGCAAATCAACTTTTTTTGTACACCACGGTTCTCTTACTCGACCATTTCCTCCTCGCCTGACAGGGACATACTTATCAAGGACTCGCAGCAGCTGCTCCTTGAATAAGCTCCACATTCCAGATGTTCCCAGTCCCTGTAGTTTCCTAGTCCAATCTATGCACCCTAATTCTCTCCTGATGGCCTCATAATTACCCTTCCCCCAGCTATAACTACTGTCCCCAGCTTCATGCCTATCCCTAGGTATCCGTGTTGAAGTCCATCTGCCACTTCTCAGCCCAGTCTTGCATCCTGTCTATGTCCCGCTGCAACTTTTGGCATCCCTCCAGACCATCCACAACACCACCGACCTTTGTATCATCGGCGAACTTGCTAACCCATCCCTCCACTTCCTCATCCAGGTCATTTATGAAAATGACAAACAGCAGGGGATGTATCACATGCTCTCTTGATGACTGCTTGTTTGGTAGGAGACTAGAACAGCACTTGTGTTGAATTCCCTCACCCACAAACATCCCCATGTTAAGTAAGCATTCTTTTGAAATGGTATTTTATCAAGCTGAACTTGGTGGTACTTTGTAATCTAGCAAAACCTCCCTCATTATATTGTGGATGGGGAGAGAGGCAAGCCTGAAATTCTTTATTCTCTTGCCATCTTCCCCTAAGCAGAGATGTTTTCCCAGACCCTCACTTCGTGAGCTCAATTTTGAAAGTGAGTTGCAGCAAATTCTCTTTAGAATTAAGTATATTAATATTGTTTATTTATACCAAGGGAATTGTCAACTTCATACACACCCCAGGCACACCGCATGCCACACACAAAGATAAGAGGGAGAGGTTTATAAAGTTATGAATAACTTAACAGGAAAAGAACCACAGATCTGGATATCAATTCACATTATTTGTTGAGTTAGAACCCGCTGAGAGTTCCTTCAGAGGAGTTACAGTTTCAGCATGTTCAGCGAGTGACAGCAGGAATTGCAGAGTCCTTTTAAAGTTTATGGTAATGTAGCGAGATTCTCTCTTCCACCTTCTTCCTTTGGGAAGAAGATACAAAAGTCAGAGGTCATGTCCCAACTGACTCAAGAACAGCTTCTTCCCTGCTGCTGTCAGATTTTGAATGGCCCTACCTTGCATTGAGTTGATCTTTCTCTACATCTTAGCTATGGCTGTAACACTACATCTGCACCCTGTCCTTTCCTTCTCTGTGAATGGTATGCTTTGTCTGTATAGCACATAAGAAACAATATTTTTCACTATACGCTAATACATGTGACAATAATAAAATCAAATTAAAGAACAAAAACTGCACAGGAAACAGGCCCTTTGGCCCAACGAGCCCACGCCGCCACTCCGATGTTCCCACCTCTACCCGCGATCCCTGTCTAAGTTTATACATCTATGGATTAAAAACCAAATTGAGACAATTTAGGGAGAATTTGTTTTGCCAATTAGCCTAACAGCATATCTTTGGGATGTGAGAGGAAACCGGGGCGCTCGGAGAAAACCCACGCAAGCACGGGGAGAATGCGCAAACTCCCACAGACACAGGCCCAAATCCATGTATCTGCACAGCACAGCGATGGTCGCTGAGCTGTCGTGTTGCCCATCAAATGGTCCAGGTCAAGCGTACACTAACGACGTGAAGCACTAGGATACTCTCAAAAAAATCCAAGAGTAACCCTCTCACGACCCATCGTGTGTATGCCCCTTGTTAGAGGTTGGTACCTGGAAAGAGTCAAAATCCTGGGTACTCCCTCTCTAGCAGTACCTCAGGAAATGCAGCGATTGAGGAAGGCAGCTCAGTACCATCCTTTGAAGAGCAGCTAGGGATGGGCAATAAATGCTGGTCTAGCCAGTGACCCCACATCCCATAAATGAATAAAATAAAGTTGGTCTGCTTGGCAAGTGACAGCAGTGAAATCGACTTTGAGGAGGTTTAGACTTGAAGTAGGCTATTGGTCAGCCTGGAGTCTTGCTTTGATTTATGCAGGCTATTGGTCAGGTTAAACAATGGACTGAGTTACAAGTCTGCAGATGTAATATTAAAACTTCCAAAAAGCCGTTAGTTTAGGTCATGTGAACTTGCCTGTTGATGCACCAGTTGCAGGCTGATGAACACTTCCTAACCATCTGGTCAAAATCCAGAGGAAACCTTTGGCTATTAGCACCTCTACAAGTGTGACAAGATTTGTTGGCTCTTCCTTCAATATTGGTCAGGCTGAGGAGACAGATCGATTGCTGGTAACTGGTTTATTGATTGCCATAGGGTGGCACAGTGGTTAGCACTGCTGTCTCACAGCACCAGAGACCCAGTCATAGTCTGTATGGGGTTTGCATATTCATTGTCTGTGTGGGTTTCCTCCGGGTGCTCTGGTTTCCTCCCACAGTCCAAAGATATGCAGGTTATGTTGACTGGCCATTTTAAATTGATGTTAGTTTCAGGGGGATTAGTAAGGTAAATATGTGAGGTTACAGGAATAGGGCCTGCATGAGAGTCATTTGCCGTCATCAAACGGGATTATAGAGAACTGGGTAGGAAGCTGAGGAAGAGAAAAGCGAAGGCAGTAATTTCAGGATTGCTGCCTGTGCCTCGGGAGAATGAGAGCAGGAATCAAATGAGGTGGAGGATGAATGCATGGCTGAGGGACTGGAGCAGGGGGCAGGGATTCAGGTTCATAGATCATTGGGACCTCTTTAGGGGCAGGGGTGACCTGTACAGTAAGGACGAGTGGCACTTGAACCCTAGGGGGACTAATATCTTGGCAGGTAGGCTAGCTAGGGCTACTGGGGAGTCTTTAAACTAGAAAAGCTGGGTGGTGGGAATACTGATGGGATGGTGAATAAGGAGGTTAGTTCCCAGGTAGGGAAGGACTGTAGGCACTCTGAGAGGGGGGTTAGGCGGGTGGTGGAAAAGGGAAATATCCTGACTGAGGGGCTGAGGTGTGTCTATTTTAACACCAGGAGTGTAGTAAATAAGGTAGATGAGCTTAGGGTGTGGATTGCTGCTTGTGAGTGTGATGTGGTGGCCATTACAGAGACTTGGTTGTCTCAGGGACAGGACTGGGTACTTCAGGTGCCGGGATTCAGGTGCTTCAGGAGGGACAGGGTTGGGGGCAAAAGAGCAGGTGGTGTGGCACTGTTGATCAGGGACAGTGTCATGGCTGCAGAGAAGGTGGAAGACGGGGAGGGAATGTCTACGGAGTCTCTATGGGTGGAAGTTAGGAACAGCAAAGGCTCGATAACTTTGCTGGGTGTATTCTATAGGCCGCCCATTAGTGACAGGGAACTTGAGGGGCAGATAGGAAAACAGATCCTAGACAGATGTAGAAATAACAGGTTTGTCGTGATAGGAGATTTCAATTTCCCAAACATCGACTGGAATATCCCAAGGGTAAGGGGTTTGGATGGTGTGGAGTTTGTAAGGTGTGTTCAGGAATGTTTCCTGACACAGTACGTGGAAAAGCCTACGAGAGGAGAGGCTGTACTTGACCTGGTGCTTGCTAATGAGCCAGGGCAGGTGTCGGACCTCACGGTAGGTGAGCATCTTGGGGATGGAGATCATAATTCTATCTCTTTCACGATAGTGATGGAAAGAGATAGGATCAGGCAGGCTAGGAAGGTGTATGTCTGGAGTAAGGGGAAATGTGAAAACATTAGGCAGGTAATTGGATGCATAAACTAGAAGGAGGTGTTCTTGGGGAAGAGTACAGAAGGAAAGTGGCGGTTTTTCAAGGAATGTTTGTCTGGGACACTGCAAGACAACGTTCCGAGGAGTCAAGGAGGTTCTGGTAGGACGCGAGAACCGTGGTGCACCAAAGTAGTGGTGAACTTAGTTAGGAAGTAAAAAAATGTATATAAAAGGTTCAGAGAGCTGGGGGATGTTAGGGATCTAGAGGAGTATAAGGTGTGTAGAAGGGAACTTAAAAAGGAAATTAGGAGAGCCAGAAGGGGTCATGAGAAGGCCTTGGCAGGTAAGATTAAGGAGAATCCCAAGGCCTTCTACAAATATGTGAAAAGTAAAAGGATGAGAAGAGAAGGGATAGGGCCTATAAAAGGTGAAGGGGGAAAAGTCTGTGTGAATCCGGAAGAAATGGCAGAGGTGCTTAACGAGTACTTTGCCTCGGTATTCATGGTGGAAAGTGAACTGGGAGATTGCACTGCAGGTTTGAGGCATACGGAAAAGATTGAGTATGTGGATGTTAGGAAAGAGGATGTGTTAGACCTGTTAAATTCTATCAAGATAGACAAGTCGCCGGGACCGGATGGGATGTACCCCAGGTTATTGTGGGAGGTGAGGGAAGTGGTTGCAGAGCCCCTGGCAATGATCTTTGCGTCGTCCATGGAAACGGGAGAGGTTCCGGAGGATTGCGGATGTGGTTCCTATCTTTAAGAAAGGGAACAGGGATAGTCCAGGAAATTACCGACCGGTGAGTTTGACTTCAGTGGTTGGTAAGCTGATGGAGAGGCTTCTGAGGGATAAGATATATGAATATTTGGAGAAGTTTGGACTGATTAGAAATAGTCAGCATGGTTTTGTCAAGGGCAGGTCATGCCTTACGAGCCTAGTTGAGTTCTTCGAAAATGTGACTGAACACATTGACAAAGGAAGGGCGGTGGACGTAGTGTACATGGACTTTAGTAAGGCGTTTGATGAGG
The DNA here is from genome assembly GCA_024679065.1 of Sphyrna mokarran. Classification (NCBI taxonomy): domain Eukaryota; kingdom Metazoa; phylum Chordata; class Chondrichthyes; order Carcharhiniformes; family Carcharhinidae; genus Sphyrna; species Sphyrna mokarran. Next base: position 1,912,628 of record JAGIQG010000005.1, read on the forward strand.
TCCCCCATGCAAGACTTCTGGAGAAGGTGAGAGGGCTTGGGATCCAAGGGGCTTTGGCCTCATGGATCCAGAACTGGCTTGCTGGTAGAAGGCAGAGAGTGGTTGTGGATGGGTCTTGTTCTGCATGGAGGTCGGTAACTAGTGGAGTGCCCCAGGGATCTATTCTGGGACCCCTGCTGTTTGTCATTTTCATAAATGACCTGGATGAGGAAGTGGAGGGATGGGTTAGCAAGTTCGCCGATGATACAAAGATCGGTGGTGTTGTGGATGGTCTGGAGGGATGCCAAAAGTTGCAGCGGGACATAGACAGGATGCAAGACTGGGCGGAGAAGTGGCAGATGGACTTCAACGCAGATAAATGTGTAGTGGTCCATTTTGGCAGGAATAATGGGATGAAGGAGTACAATATAAGGGGTAGGAGTCTTAGCTGTGTTGTAGAGCAGAAGGATCTCGGGGTCCGGGTCCATAGGACTCTTAAATTGGCCTCGCAGGTGGAGGAAGTGGTCAAGAAGGCGTACGGTGTACTGGCCTTCATTAATCGAGGAATAGAGTTTAGGAGTCAGGAGGTAATGATGCAGCTCTATAAGACTCTTGTCAGACCCCAGTTGGAGTATTGTGCGCAGTTCTGGTCGCCTCATTATAGGAAGGATGTAGAGGCAATTGAGAGAGTTCAGAGGAGATTTACAAGGATGCTGCCTGGATTGGGAGGCAGGCCTTATGAAGATAGGTTGAGGGAGCTGGGACTCTTCTCACTGGAGAGATGTAGGTTGAGAGGCGACCTGATAGAGGTTTATAAAATGTTGAGAGGAATAGATAGGGTGGACTCTCAGAGACTATTTCCCCGAGCTGAAATGGTCACTACGAGAGGACACAGATTTAAGGTGCAGGGAAGCAAATACAAAGGAGATGTCAGGGGTAGGTTTTTCACTCAGAGGGTGGTGAGTGAATGGAACCGACTGCCGTCGGAGGTTGTTGAGGCAAACTCACTGGGGTCTTTTAAGAGACTTCTGGATGAGTATGTGGAAAAGAATAGGATAGGGGGTTATAGATAGGTCTGTGGATTGGTAGATGTGATCGGCGCAACTCGTGGGCCGAAGGGCCTGTTTGTGCTGTATTGTTCTATGTGATTGTAGTCAGTGCAGGCTCGATAGGCTGAATGGCCTCCTTTTGCACTGTAGGGATTGTATGGGATTCTAATGTGTTCTCTTAATGAGAGATGGGAGATTTCACAGGGATGAGGGTTTGGTCTTCTGCTGTTGAAAATTTACACAAACTAGCCAACTATTTTTAATTCATTGGATAAAAGCAAATTCCTGCAAATGCTGGAATCTGAAATCAAAAGAGAAAATGCTGGAAAATCTCAGCTGGTCTTGGCAGCATCTGTAAGGAGAAAAGAGAACTGAAGTTTCAAATTCAAATGACCCTTTGTCAAAACTAAAAGTTAAAGTTTATTTATTAGTTACAAGTAAGGCTTACCTTAACACTGCAATGAAGTTGCTGTGAAATTCCCTTAGTTGCCACAGGGCCTGTTCAGGTCAATGCACCCAATAAGCACGTCTTTCAGAATGTGGCAACACGACAGCTCAGTGACTATCGCTGTGCTGTGCAGATACATGGATTTGGGCCTGTGGGAGTTTGCGCATTTCCCCCCATGCTTGCGTGGGTTTTCTCTGGGTGCTCCAGTTTCCTCCCATATCCCAAAGATGTGCTCTTAGGCTAATTGGCAAAACAAATTCTCCCTAAATTGTCTCAAATTTGGTTTTTAATCCATAGATCTATAAACATGGACGGGGATCGCGTGTTCAGGTGGGAGCGTCAAGGTGGCGGCGCATTGGTCCGAAGGGCCTGTTTCCCGTGCTGTTTTGTTCTTTGTTGCTATCTACAAACTTGTTGTTCTGCTCAATGGTACAAGGCAATCTTATATGTCCAACTTATGTGAATCTTTTGAACTAGTTTTCTTTACAATACAAAAAAAGCTGTGGTAAGAATGTTAAAGGTGGAATTTAATTGAAGTAAATTTGTCCGGATTGTCTGCTCACTGTTTTCTTTACCTCCACAGGGGTCAATATTGGTGATGGTGGCTGTTACGTTTATCAAATAGATTCATCAGCAGAGCCACCAGTCAATGCACTGATGCAGAATCTCCCTGTCAATTCTTCTGACCCTTCCAGATCTGCATCACATGCATCAGCGCAGAGTTCTTTGGCCAAACCCCCACCACCAGTGAGAAAAGCAATTCCTGCACCAAAACTACAATCCCGAGGTAAGAAGTATTTCAATGCGCACTTGTGATGCCAAGGCATGCAAGACATGGGCCGAGCAGAGTAATAGAATCACGGAGGTTTACAGTGTAGAAAAAGGCCTTTGGGCCCAACTTCTCCATTCTGCTCTTTTTTTTTTTAACTGCAAACCTCGTCCCAACTGCCTGCATTTGGCCCATATCCCTCTATGCCTATCTTAGTCATGTAACTGTCTAAATGTTTTTCAAAAGACAAATTAGTACCCACATCTACTGGTAGTTCTGGCAGCTTGTTCCAGACACTGTTCCAGACCACCTTTTGTGTGGAAAAAGTTGCCCCTTTGGACACTTTTATATCTCTCTCCTCTCACTTTAAACCTATGCCCTCTAGTTTAGAGTCCCCTACCTTTGGGAAAAAGTATGATCTGTGCCCATCATTATTTTATAGACCTCTATAAGGTCACCCCTCAGCCTCCTGCGTTCTAGAGAAAAAAGTCCCAGTCTGTTTGCCTCTCCTTATAATTCAAACCATCAAGTCCCAGTAGCATACCAAGTAAATCTCTTCTGCACTCTTTCTAGTTTGATAATATCTTTTCTACAATATCCTTTCTGCACGACAATGTTCTGGTGAGACAAGGAGGTTTTGGTAGGTCAAGAGAACCGTGGTGCACAAAGGTTGTGATGAACCTAGTTAGGAAGAAAAGAGAGTTGTACAATAGGTTCAGGGAGCTTGGGGATGTTAAGGATTTAGAGGCATATAAGACTTGTAGAAGGGAGCTTAAAAAGGAAATTAGAAGAGTCAGAAGGGGTGACAAGAAGGCTTTGGCAGGTAGGATTAAGGAGAATCCCAAGGCATTGGGAACAGAGGGATCTTGGTGTATATGTGTATATAGGACCCTTGTCAGACCACACTTGGAGGACGGTGCGCAGTTCTGGTCGCCTCACTATAGGAAGGACGTGGAAGCTATTGAAAGGGTGCAGAGGACATTTGCAAGGATGTTGCCTGGATTGGGAGGCATGCCTTATGAAGACAGGTTGAGGGAGCTGGGACTGTTCTCCCTGGAGAGACGAAGGTTGAGAGGCGACCTGATAGAGGTTTACAAGATGTTGAGAGGATTAGATAGGGTGGACTCTCAGAGACTATTTCCCAGGGCTGAAATGGTCGTGACGAGAGGGCACAGATTTAAGGTGCAGGGAAGCAAGTACAGAGGGGATGCTAGGGGTAAGTTTTTCACTCAGAGGGTGGTGAGTGAATGGAATCGGCTGCAGTTGGTGGTGGTCGAGGCGAACTCGCTGGGGTCTTTTAAAAGGCTTCTGGATGAGTATATGGGATCCAATGGGATTGGGGGTTATAGATAGGTCTATGGCTGGGTAGGTTTTGATGTGTTCAGCACAACTTGTGGGCCGAAGGGTCTGTTTGTGCTATTATGTTCTATGTGCATAGATCCCTGAAAGTTGGCAATCAAGTCGATAAGGTTGTTAAGAAAGCATAAGGAGTCTTGGCTTTTATTGGTAGGGGGATTGAACTTCGGAGCCGCAACGTCATGTTGCAACTGTACAAAACTCTAGTGCGGCCGCACTTGGAGTATTGTGTACAGTTCTGGTCCCCACATTATAAGGAAGATGTGGAGGCATTGGAGAGGGTACAGAGGAGGTTTACCAGGATGTTGCCTGGTATGGAGGGCAGGTCTTATGAAGAGACGCTGAGGAATTTGAGGTTGTTTTCGTTGGAAAGAAGGCGGCTAAGAGGAGACCTTATTGAAACATGTAAGATGATTAGAGGTTTAGATAGGGTGGACAGTGATAGCCTTTTTCCTAGGATGGAGAAAGCTAGCACGAGGGGACATAGCTTTAAATTAAGGGGTGGTAGTTATATAGGACGGATGTCAGAGGTAGGTTCTTTACCCAGAGGGTGGTTAGGGAGTGGAATGCCCTGCCCTGCTGCAGTTGTAGATGCACCAAGTTTGATGGCGTTTAAGAGATTAGTAGATAAGTTTATGGATGAAAAGGGAATGGTTTAGATTAGAGGGTCATTGCTTTTTCTTAATTGGTCGGCGCAACATCGAGGGCCGAAGGGCCTGTTCTGCGCTGTTATGTTCTAAATACGTGAAGAGTAAAAGGATGAGAAGAGAAGGGATAGGACCTATAAAAGGTGAAGGAGGAAAAGTCTGTGTGGAACCAGAAGAAATGGCAGAGGTGCTTAACAAGTACCTTATTAAGCACCTGGTCACCTCATTATAGGAAGGATGTAGAGGCTATTGAGAGAGTTCAGAGGAGATTTACAAGGATGCTGCCTGGATTGGGAGGCAGGCCTTATGAAGATAGGTTGAGGGAGCTGGGACTCTTCTCACTGGAGAGACGTAGGTTGAGAGGCGACCTGATAGAGATTTATAAAATGTTGAGAGGAATAGAGAGGGTGGACTCTCAGAGACTATTTCCCCGAGCTGAAATGGTCACTACGAGAGGACACAGATTTAAGGTGCAGGAAAGCAAATACAGAGGGGATGTTAGGGGTAAGTTTTTCACTCAGAGGGTGGTGAGTGAATGGAATCGGCTGCCGTCGGAGGTGGTAAAGGCAAACTCGCTGGGGTCCTTTAAGAGACTTCTGGATGAGTATATGGAAACGAATGGGATGGGGGTTATAGATAGGTCTGTGGATTGGTAGATGTGATCGGCACAACTTGTGGGCCGAAGGGCCTGTTTGTGTTGTAGTGTTCTATGTCCTTATAAGTACTTTGCCTCAGTATTCACAGTGGAGAGTGATCTGGGGGCTTGTACTGCAGGATTGCAGCAAACTGAAGAGATTGAGTATGTGGACGTTAAGAATGAGGTGGTGTTGGAACTGTTAAATTCCATCAAGGTAGATAAGTCGCCGGGTCTGGATGGGATGTATGCCAGGTTACTGTGGGAGGTGAGGGAAGTGATTGCAGAGCCCCTGGCGATGATCTTTGCTTCGTCAATGGAGACGGGAGAGGTTCCGGAAGATTGGAGGATTGCGGATATGGTGCCTATTTTCAAAAAGGGGAATAGGGATAGCCCGGGGAATTGCCGACCAGTGAGTCTGACCTCAGTGGTCGGTAAGTTGATAGAGAGGATTCTGAGAGATAGGGTTTATGAGCATTTAGAGAAATTCAATATGATCAGAAATAGTCAACTTGGTTTTGTTAAGGGCAGATCGTGCCTTATGAGCCTAGTTGAATTCTTCGAAAATGTGACTGAACACATTGACGAAGGAAGAGCACTGGACGTGGTTTACGTGGATTTCAGCAAGACATTTGATAAGGTCCCCCATACAAGACTTCGAGAAGGTGAGAGGGCATGGGATCCAAGGGGCTTTGGCCTTGTGGATCCAGAACTGGTTTGCCTGCAGAAGGCAGAGAGTAGTTGTGGATGGGTCTTCTGCATGGAGGTTAGTCAGCAGTGGAGTGCCCCAGGGACCTGTTCTAGGACCCTTGCTGTTTGTCATTTTCATAAATGATCTGGATGAGGAAGTGGAGGGATGGGTTAGTAAGTTCGCCGACGACACGAAGGTTGGTGGTGTTGTGGATAGTCTGGAGGGATGTCTGAAGTTGCAGCGAGACATAGGTAGGATGCAAGACTGGGCGGAGAAGTGGCAGATGGACTTTCTCCATCCTAGGAAAAAGGCTATCACTGTCCACCCTATCTAAACCTCTAATCATCTTATATGCTTCAATAAGATCCCCTCTTAGCCGCCTCCTTTCTAACGAAAACAACCTCAAATCCTTCAACCTCTCTTCATAGGACCTGCCCTCCATACCAGGCAACATCCTGGTAAACCTCCTCTGTACCCTCTCCAATGCCTCCACATCTTTCTTATAATGTGGCGACCAGAACTGCACACAATACTCCAAGTGCGGCCGCACTAGAGTTTTGTACAGTTGCAACATGATGCTGCGGCTCCTAAATTCAATCCCCCTACCAATAAAAGCTAAGACTCCATATGCCTTCTTAACAACTTTATCCACTTGACTGCCTACTTTCAGGGATCTATTGACACATACACCAAGATCCTTCTGTTCCTCAACACTATTAAGAGCCCTACCATTAGCCCTATACTCTACACATTTATTGTTCCTGCCAAAGTGCATTACCTCACACTTTTCCACATTAAACTCCATTTGCCACCTCTCGGCCCAGCTCTGCAACTTGTCCAAGTCACTCTGTAAACTATAACACCCCTCTTCACTATCTACCACTCCACCAACTTTAGTGTCATCTGCAAATTTACTGATCCATCCCTCAATACCCTCATCCAGATCATTTATAAAAATTACAAACAGCAGGGGCCCCAAAACAGACCCCTGAGGCACACCACTCGTCACCGAACTCCACGATGAATATCTCCCATCAACCACCACCCTCTGTCTTCTATCTGCCAGCCAATTCCTAATCCAATTAGCTAAATCACCCTCTCTTCCACACATCTGCATTTTCTGTAGAAGTCTTCCATGGGCCACCTTATCAAACGCCTTACTAAAGTCCATATATACTACATCAACCGCCTTACCCCCATCCACCTCTCTGGTCACTTTCTCAAAAAACTCAATGAGGTTAGTAAGGCATGACCTACCCTTCACGAAACCATGCTGACTATCCCCAATCAATTCATTTCTCTCTAAATAACTATAAATCCTATCCCTAATAATTCTCTCCAATACCTTGCCCACCACAGAAGTAAGACTCACTGGCCTATAATTCCCAGGAAGGTCTCTCTTCCCCTTCTTAAACAATGGGACCACATTCGCCATCCTCCAGTCCTCCGGAACCACACCCGTAACCAACGAGGACCTGAAGATCAGAGCCAGAGGCTCTGCAATCTCCTCTCTTGCCTCCCAGAGAATCCTAGGGTAAATCCCGTCCGGCCCAGGGGACTTATCCAACTTCAAACCCTCGAATTTCTAACACATCCTCCCTATCCACTACAATACTTCCCAATTTGCAACCCTGCACCTCAGTGTTCTCCATAGCTACATTTCCAGCACTCTGCGTGATGCATAGATTAGAGGGATTAGCAGGTAAAATATACAGGGATATGGGGGTGGGCCTGGGTGGGATTGTGGTAGGTGCAGACTTGATGGACTGAAAGGCCTCTTTCTGCACTGTACTGTTTCTGTGGAGTTTGGAAAAGTAAGAGGGAATCACATTCAAACTTACAAAATTCTAAGCGTTAGACAGGGTAGATTCAGAAAGAATGTTCCCAATGGTGGGGGAGTCCAGAAGTAGGGTCATACTTTGAGGATAAGGGGTGAACCTTTTAGAGCTGAGGTGAGGAGAGATTTCTTCACCCAGAGGATGGGGAATGTGTGGAATTCAATCCCACAGAAAGTAGTTCAGACCAAAATGTCTGATTTCAAGAAAAAATTAAATATGGCTCTTGGGACTAAAGGGACTGTTTTTTATTATTCGTTCATAGGCTTCACTGGCCAGTATTTATTGCCCATCCCGATTTGCCCTTGAGAAGGTGGTGGTGAGCTGCCTTCGCTGCAGTCCACGTGCTGTGGGTTGAGTTATAATGCCGTTAGGGAGGGAATTCCAGGATTTTGCCTCGGCGACTGCAAAATAATGGCAATATATTTCTAAATCGTGATGGTGAATGACTTGTAGGGGAACTTGCAGGTGCTGATGTTCCCAGGTATCTGCTGCCCTTGTCCTTCTAGATGGAAATGGTTGTGGGTTTGAAAGGTGCTGTGTAAGGATTTTGGTGAATTGCTGCGGTGAATCTTGTAGATAGCACACACTAATATTGAGTGTTGGTCGTAGAAGGCATGAATGGCATCACATCCACAAACAATCAAGTGGGGGTTGCTTTGTCCTGAACGTTGTCAAGCTTCTTGAGTGTTGGAGCTGCACCCGTTCAGACAAGTGAGGAGTATTCCATCACACTCCTGACTTGAGCCTTGTAGATGTTGGATAGATTTTGGGGAGTTAGGTGAGTTATTCACTGCAGTATTCCCAGCCTCTGACCTGCTCTTGTAGCCACTGTTTGTGGTGAATCCAGTTGAGTTTCTAGTCAATGGTAACCCTAAGGATGTTGACAGTGGGGGATTCAGTGATGGTAACACCACTGAATGTCAAGGGGTGGTTAGAGTGCCTTTTATTGGGGATGGTCATTGTCACTTGTCAGCCCAAACCTGGATACTGTCCAGATCTTGTTGTGTTTGAACATGAACTGTTTCAATATCTGAGAATTGGCAAATGGTGTTGAACGTTGTGCAATCATCAGCGAACATCCCCATTTCTGACCTTGCGATGGAGGGAAGGTCATTGATGAAGAGGCTGAAGATTGTTGGGTTTTGGATACTATCCTGAGGGATTCCTGCTGAGATGTCCTGGAGCTGACATGACTGACCCTCCAGAACCACAACCATCTTCCTATGTACCAGGTATGACTCCAACTGGCAGAGAGATTCCCCCCGATCCCATTGATTCCAGTTTCACTCGGGCTCCTTGATGCCACACCCGGTCGAATGCAGCCTTGATATCGAGGGCTGTCACTCTCTCCCCATCTCTGGAATTCAGCTCTTTTGTCCATAGAACATAGAACAATACAGCACAACCAGGCCCTTCGGCCCATGAGTTGCGCCGATCACATCTACCAATCCACAGACCTATCTATAACCCCCTATCCTATTCGTTTCCATATACTCATCCAGAGGTCTTTTAAAAGACCCCAGTGAGTTTACCTCAACAACCTCCGACGGCAGCCGATTCCATTCACTCACCACCCTCTGAGTGAAAAACCTACCCCTAACATCTCCTCTGTATTTGCTTCCCTGCACCTGTGTCCTCTCGTAGTGACCATTTCAGCTTGGGGAAATGGTCTCTGAGAATCCACCCTGAGTCCGCTCTGAGAGTCCATGTTTGAACCAAGGCTGTAATGAGATCAGGAGCTGAGTGACTCTGGAGAAACCCAAACTGGACATCACTGAGCAGGTTATTGCTGAGCAGGAGCTGCTTGATAGCGCTGTTAATGATCCCTTCCATCACTTTACTGATGATGGAGAGTAGACTGATTGGATGGTAATTGGCTGGGTTGGATTTGTCCTGTTTTTAATGTAGAGGACGTACCTGGACAATTCTCCACATTGTCGGGTAGATGCCAGTGTTGTAACAGTGCTGGAAGAGCTTGGCTGGGGGAGCAGCAAATTCTGGAGCACAAGTCTTCAGGACTATTGCTGGAATGTTCTCAGGACCCATTGCCTTTGCAGCATCCAGTGTCTCTAACTGTTTCTTGATATCACGGGGAGTGAATGGAATTGGGTGGAGACTGGAATCTGAAATGTTGGGGATCACTGGAGGATGTGGAGATGGATCATCCACTCGATACTTCAGGCTGAAGATTGCTGTGAATATTTCAGCCTTATCTTTTACACCGAGGTGCTGAACTCCTCTATCATTGAGGATGGGGATATTTGTGGAGTTTCTTCCTCCAGTGAGTTGTTTAATTATCCATCACCTTTCACAGCTGGATGTGGCAGAACTGCAGAGCTTAGATCTGATCCTTTTGGCTGTGGAATCCTTAGCTCTGTCTGTCACTTGCTGTTTAACATGTAAATATTCCTGGGTTGTAGCTTCACCAGGTTGACACCTTATTTTTCGGGATGCCTGGTGCTACTCCTGACATGCCCTCCTGCCCTCTCCCGTGATCCAGGGTTGATCCCCTGCCTTGTTGGTAATGTTTGAGTTGGGGATGTGCCGGTCTGTGGGGTTACAGATTGTACTGGAGTACAGCCCCACTGCTGATGGCCCCCAGCACCTCATGGGCACCCAGTCTGGAGTTGTTAGATCAGTTTGAAGTCTGTCCCATTTAGCACGGTGATAGTGCTACACAACACAATGGAGGTTATTCTCAATGTGAAGATGCGACTTTGTCTCTACAAGAACTGTGCGGAAGTCACTCTTACAATACTGCCACGACAGATGCATCTGCAGCTGACAGATTGGTAAGGATGAGGTTAATTATATTATTTCTACTTGTTGATTCCTTCACTAGCTGCTGCAGATCCAGAGTAGCAATTATATTCTTCAAACCCTGACCAGCTTGATGGGTAGAGCTGCTGCCCAGTCACTCTTGGTGGTGGACATTAAAATCCCCCACACAGAGTACATTTTGTGTCTTGTCAACCTCAGTGCTTCCTCCAAGTATTGTTCAACATGGAAGAATACTGATCATCAGTCCAAGGAGGACGATAAGTGGAACCAATAAGAGGTTTCCATGCCTACATTTAACCTGAAGCCATCAGACTTCATGGGTTCTGGAGTCGATGATAAGGCCTTTGGAACAACTCCATCCTGACTGTATACCACTCTGCTGAGTCTGTCCTGCTGGTGGGACAGGATATATCCAGGGATGGGAATGGTGATGTTATGTGTAAGGTATGATTCTGTGAGAATGATTATGTCTGACTGTTGTTTGGGAGAGCTGTCTCACAGACCAGTCAATGTTGTCACTAGCCCCAGGTGTTAGGAAGGAGGACTTTGCAGGGTGGACAGGCTCTTTGTTTTACTATTGTCTTTTCTGGTGTCTAGGTTGATGCCAGGTGGTCTGTCCGGTTTCATTTCTTTATTCAGACTTTGTAGCTGAGTTTTTGGATTGATAGTTGAGTGATAATATCACTCTGCCATTGGCTCCCCGATCAAGAGGTGGCAGAGACGCTCAGTTCCTCAGGCATGTGAGGACTACACTGACACATTGAAGTTGATGTTGGATTTGATTGTTGATTTGCCCACAGAAAGCTCCTGAAGAATGAGAAATGATTCGTGTTGTCCAGGGGTTCTCAGTGGTTCCTGACGAGCAGGAGCAGACTTTGTGGTAAGAATGGACTGGTAGAAAATATTTGTTTTCTGGCTGTTTAGTCTGAGGCCCATCCTATCATACGCCTCAATGAATGCATGATGATAGTTTGCAGCTCGGCCTATGAGTGTGTGCACGTAGGCATCATCTGTGTACTGCGGCTCGATGACTGAGGTTAGGGAGGTTGAATAGTTTCCTGCTGGCCTACTCAATTAGCCTCACTCCAATGGGCAGCTTCAAGGTGATGGAGTAGAGTGTTGCTGCGAACATGATGGAGAAGAACATTGGTGCAATGACGTTGCACTGTTTAATTCCAGTTTGCACTTGTACTGGGTCTGTGGTGGGGACAGTTTGCATGTCAGTGTAAGCAGGCGAGAATGGTGACAAATTTCTGAAGTCAGCTGAATTTGAGGAGGATGCTTCACACCTGAAGATAAGCATGCAGCTGCAGCAGGCGGTAAAGAAGGAAATGGTATGTTGGCCTTCATTGTGAGAGGTGTCGAGTACAGGAGCAGGGATGTGTTATTGTGATTATACAGGGCTTTGGTGAGACCACACCTAGAGTATTGTGTGCAGTTTTGGCCTCCTTTTCTGAGGAAGGATGTTCTTGCTCTCGAGGGAGTGCAGTGAAGGTTTACCAGGCTGATTCCGGGAATGGCGGGACTGATATATGAGGAGAGGTTGACTAGGTTAGGATTATTTTCACTGAAGTTCAGACAATGAGGAGGGATCTCGTAGAGAGTTATAAAATTCTAACAGGACTAGACAGGGTAGATGCAGGGAGGATGTTTCCCGATGGTGGGGGAGCCCAGAACCAAGGATTACAGCCTGAGGTTTCAGGGAAGACCATTTATGATAGAGATGAGGAGACGTTTCTTCACCCAAAGAGTGGTGAGCCTTTGGAATTCATTACCACAGGAAGTAGTTGATGTCAAAGCATTGAATGTATTCAAGAGTGATTGGGATCAAAAGTTACCACAGTGCAACATCATTGCACCAATGTTCTTCTCCATCTGTTTGCGGCAATACTCTACTCCATCACCTTGAAGCTGCCCATTGGAGTGAGGTAAAGAGTGAATTGAGGAGAGCTAAGAGGGGACACGAGAAGACTTTGGCTGATAGGATTAAGGAGAATCCTAAAGCTTTCTTTAGATATGGTAAGAATAGAAGATTGGTTAGGACAAGATTAGGGCCAGTCATAGACAGCAGTGGGAAGTTGTGCGTGGAGCCTGAAGAGATTGGAGAGACACTGAATAAATATTTCTCTTCGGTATTCACGCAGGGTGATGTAAATGTAGTTATGGAGAACACTGAGGTACAGGGTTGCAAACTGGAAAGTATTGAAGTAGATAGGGAGGATGTGCTAGATATTCTTGAGGGTTTGCAGTTGGATAAGTCCCCTGGGCCGGACAGGATTTACCCTAGGATTCTCTGGGAGGCAAGAGAGGAGATTGCAGAGCCTCTGGCTCTGATCTTCAGGTCCTCGTTGGTTACGGGTGTGGGTCCGGAGGACTGGAGGATGGCGAATGTGGTCCCATTGTTTAAGAAGGGGAAGAGGGACCTTCCTGGGAATTATAGGCCAGTGAGTCTTACTTCTGTGGTGGGCAAGGTATTGGAGAGAATTATTAGGGATAGGATTTATAGTTAGAGAGAAATGAATTGATTGGGGATAGTCAGCATGGTTTTGTGAAGGGTAGGTCGTGCCTTACTAACCTTAGAGTTTTTTGAAAAAGTGACCAAAGAGGTGGATGGGGGTAAGGCGGTTGATATGGTATATATGGACTTTAGTAAGGCGTTCGATAAGGTGGCCCATGGAAGGCTTCTGCAGAAAATGCAGATGTATGGGCTAGAGGGTGATTTAGCTAATTGGATTAGGAATTGGCTAGCAGATAGAAGACAGAGGGTGGTGGTTGATGGGAGATATTCATCGTGGAGTTCGGTGACAAGTGGTGTACCTCAGGGGTCGGTTTTGGGGCCCCTGCTGTTTGTAATTTTTATAAATGATCTGGATGAGGGTATTGAAGGATGGATTAGTAAATTTGCAGATGACACTAAAGTCGGTGGAGTGGTAGATAATGAAGAGGGGTGTTATAGTTTGCAGAGTGACTTGGACAAGTTGCAGAGCTGGGCCGAGAGGTGGCAAATGGAGTTTAATGTGGAAAAGTGTGAGGTAATGCACTTTGGCAGGAATAATAAAAGTGTAGAGTATAGGGCTAATGGTAGGATTCTTAATAGTGTTGATGAACAGAGGGATCTTGGCGTATTTGTGCATAGATCCCTGAAAGTAGGCAGTCAAGTCGATAAGGTTGTTAAGAAGGCATACGGAGTCTTAGCTTTTATGGGTAGGGGGATTGAATTTCGGAGCCGCAACGTCATGTTGCAACTGTACAAAACTCTAGTGCGGCCGCACTTGGAGTATTGTGTGCAGTTCTGTCCCCACATTATAAGAAAGATGTGGAGGCATTGGAGAGGGTACAGAGGAGGTTTACCAGGATGTTGCCTGGTATGGAGAGCAGGTCTTATGAAGAGAGGCTGAGGGATTTGAGGTTGTTTTCGTTAGAAAGAAGGCGGCTAAGAGGAGACCTTATTGAAACATATAAGATGATTAGAGGTTTAGATAGGGTGGACAGTGATAGCCTTTTGCCTAGGATGGAGAAAGCTACCACGAGGGGACACAGCTTTAAATTAAGGGGTGATAGTTATAGGACGGATATCAGAGGTAGGTTCTTTACCCAGAGGGTGGTTCGGGAGTGGAATGCCCTGCTGCAGCAGTTGTAGATGCACCAAGTTTGGTGGCGTTTAAGAGGTTAGTTGATAAGTATATGGAAGAGAAGGGAATGGTTTAGTTTGGAGGGGCATTGCTTTTTATATTGGTCGGCGCAACATCGAAGGCTGAAGGGCCTGTTCTGTGCTGTAATGTTCTGTGTTACGGGCAAAAAGCAGGATTAGATTATTGAGTTGAAAGAACAACCATGATCGTAATAATGTTGGAGCAGACTTGAAGAACCAAATGGCTTCCTCCTGTTCCTATCTTCTATGTCCCCATTCCTCATATTGACAGAGTTGAAGGCTTTGTGAGATTGAAGAAAGCCATATACAGAGATTGTTCCCTGCATTCTTCCTGGAATTGGCCCATGCTGAAGATCAAGTCCGTTGTGCCTCTTGATGAGCAGAAATGCACTGAAACTGAAAGATGAGCTCTTCAGCTACTGGGAGGAGGCAGTTGAGGAAGATCCTCGCAATGACCATTCTCTGGTGGAGAATAGGGAAATCCCTCTGCAATTCCTGTAGTCACCATCTTCTAGAGAGGAGACAGATCTGACAATTCTGGAATCTCAGATCTCCTGGCATGCTTCCTTCCTTCCACATCAGGGTGATGAGCTTACAGATTCTTGTCAACAGTCTCTTCTGCTGCATTTGATTATTTCATCAGGGAACCAATGTGTGCCAGAAACCGTACTGTTTTAGAGCTGTTGGAAGGTTTATTCAACTTCGCATTGAGCTTGAGTTGTGTTGAGATAAAGAATAAAAAAACGAAGAAGATTAAAGCGCAGGAACAGGCCTTTTGGCCTCCAAGCCTATGCTGACCAGCTAAACTAAAATCCCTTACCCTTCTGGGGAACATATCCCTCTATTCCCATCCTATTCATGTATTTGTTCAGTTATCTCTTAAAAGTCACTATCGTTTCCGCTTGCACTACCTCCCTCCAGTTCCAGGTACCCACCACGCTTTGTAAAAAAAAAACCTTGTCGTACATCTCCTTTAAACCTTGCCCCTCGCACCTTAAACCTGTGCCCCCGAGTAATTGACTCTTCCAACCTGGGAAAGAGATTCTGACTATCCACTCTGTCCATGCCTCTCATAATCATGTTCATCTGGTCACTTAGAACATAGAACATTACAGCGCAGTACAGGCCCTTCGGCCCTCGATGTTGCGCCGGCCAGTGAACCCCCTAACCTAAACTATTCCAATATCGTCCATATGCCTATCCACCGAACATTTGAATGCCCCCAAAGTAGGCGAGTCCACAACTGCTGCAGGCAGGGCATTCCACGCTCTCACCACCCTCTGCGTAAAGAACCTGCCTCTGACATCCGTCCTATAACTACCACCTCTTAATTTGAAGTTATGTCCCCTCGTGTTGGTCATCACCATCTGAGGAAAAAGGCTCTCACTATCCACCCTATCCAATCCCCTGATCATCTTATACGCCTCAATTAGGTCACCGCGTAACCTTCTTCTCTCTAATGAAAATAACCTCAGGTCCCTCAGCCTTTCCTCATAAGGCCTTCCCACAATACCAGGCAACATCCTGGTAAACCTCCTCTGCACCCTTTCCAATGCTTCCACATCTTTCTTATAATGCGGCGACCAGAACTGTACGCAATACTCCAAGTGCGGCCGCACCAGAGTTTGTACAGTTGTAACATAACCTCACGGCTCCTAAATTCAATCCCTCTACCAATAAAAGCTAACACACCGTACGCCTTCTTAACAACTTTATCAACCTGGGTGCCAACTTTCAAAGAGCTATGTACTTGTACCCCAAGATCCCTCTGCTCGACAACACTATTAAGGGTCCTTCCATTAGCCCTATATGTCATATGCCTGTTATTCCTACCAAAGTGAATCACCTCACACTTATCCGTATTGAATTCCATTTGCCACCTCACGGCCCAGCTCTGCAACCTATCTATGTCCCTCTGCAAACTGTAACATCCATCCTCGCTGTCTACAACTCCCCCACTTTGGTATCGTCAGCAAATTTACTAATCCAACCCTCTACACCTCATCTAGGTCATTTATAAAAATGACAAACAGCAGTGGCCCTAAAACAGATCCTTGAGGTACACCACTTGTAACTGCACTCCAGGTTGAATATTTCCCATCAACCACCACCCTCTGTCTTCTATCAGCTAGCCAATTCCTAATCCAAACTGCTAAATCACCTTCAATCCCATTCATCTGCACTTTCTGCAGTAGCCTACCATGGGAAACCTTATCAAACGCTTTGCTAAAATCCATATACACTACATCAACTGCCTTACCCTTATCTACCTCTTTGGTCACCTCCTCAAAAAACTCAATAAGGTTTGTGAGGCACGACCTACACTTCACAAAACCGTGCTGACTATCCCTAATCAATTTATTTCTCTCTAGATGCTTATAAATCCTATCCTTATAATTCTTTCCAAGACTTTGCCCACAACAGAAGTCAGGCTCACCGGTCTATAATTTCCAGGATGGTCCCTACTCCCCTTTTTGAAAAGAGGGGACAACATTTGCCATCCTCCAGTCTTCCGGCACTATACCTGTAGCCAATGACGACATGAAGATCAAAGCCAAAGGCTCTGCAATCTCCTCTCTAGCCTCCCAGAGAATCCTAGGGTAAATGCCATCTGGCCCAGGGGACTTATCAATTTTCATACCCTCAAGATTCGCTAACACCTCCTCCTTATGAACCTCAATCCTACCCAGTGTACAACTTGGTATCGCAGTATTCTCCCCGACAACACTGTCTTTCTCCTGCGTGAATACTGACGAAAAATACTAATTCAGTGTCTCTCCTATCTTCTCAGGCTCCATGCACAACTTCCCACTGCTATCTCTGACTGGCCCTAATCTTGCCCTAACCAATCTTTTATTATTTATAGAACATAGAACATTACAGCACAGAACAGGCCCTTCGGCCTTCAATGTTGCGCCGACCAATATAAAAAGCAATGCCCCTCCAAACTAAACCATCCCCTTCTCTTCCATATACTTATCAACTAAGCTCTTAAACGCCACCAAACTTGGCGCATCTACAACTGCTGCAGGCAGGGCATTCCACTCCCGAACCACACTTTGGGTAAAGAACCTACCTCTGATATCCGTCCTATAACTCATACCCCTTAATTTAAAGCTGTGTCCCCTCGTGCTAGCTTTCTCCATCCTAGGAAAAAGGCTATCACTGTCCACCCTATCTAAACCTCTAATCATCTTATATGTTTCGATTAGGTCCCCTCGTAGCCGCCTCCTTTCTAACGAAAACAACCTCAAATCCCTCAGCATCTCCTCATAAGACCTGCCCTCCATACCAGGCAACATCCTGGTAAACCTCCTCTGTACCCTCTCCAATGCCTCCACATCTTTCTTATAATGTGGGGACCAGAACTGTACACAATACTCCAAGTGCGGCCGCACTGGAGTTTTGTATAGTTGCAACATGACGTTGCGGCTCCGAAATTCAATCCCTCTACCAATAAAAGCCAAGACTCCATATGCCTTCCTAACAACCTTCTCAACCTGACTGCCTACTTTCAGGGATCTCTGCACATACACACCAAGATCCCTCTGTTCATCTAGACTACTAAGAATCCTACCATTTGCCCTATACTCTACACATTTATTATTTCTGCCATAGTGCATTACCTCACACTTTTCCACATTAAACTCCATTTGCCACCTCTCAGCCCAGCTCTGCATCTTGTCCAAATCCCTCTGCAAACTATGACACCCCTCTTCACTATCTACCACTCCACCGACTTTAGTGTCATCTGCAAATTTACTAATCCATCCTTCAATACCCTCATCCAGATCATTTATAAAAATTACAAACAGCAGGGCCCCCCAAACAGACCCCTGAGGTACACCACTTGTCACCGAACTCCACGATGAATATCTCCCATCAACCACCACCCTCTGTCTTCTATCTGCTAGCCAATTCCTAACCAAATTAGCTAAATCACCCTCTATCCCATACATCTGCATTTTCTGCAGAAGTCTTCCATAGGCCACCTTATCAAACGCCTTACTAAAGTCCATATATACCACATCAACCGCCTTACCCCCATCCACCTCCTTAGTCACTTTTTCAAAAAACTCAATGAGGTTAGTAAGGCACGACCTAACCTTCACAAAACCATGCTGACTATCTCCAATCAATTCATTACTCTCTAAATAACTATAAATCCTATCCCTAATTATCCTCTCCAATACTTTGCCCACAACAGAAGTAAGACTCACTGGCCTATAAATCCCTGGAAGGTCTCTCTTCCCCTTCTTGAACAACGGGACCACATTCGCTATCCTCCAGTCCTCCGGATCCACACCCGTAACCAACGATGGCCTGAAGATCAGAGCCAGAGGCTCTGCAATCTCCTCCCTTGCCTCCCAGAGAATCCTAGGGTAAATCCTGTCCGGCCCAGGGGACTTATCCAACTTCAAAGCCTCGAGAATATCTAGCACATCCTCCCTATCTACTTCGATACCTTGAAGTTTGTTACCCTGTACCTCAGTGTTCTCCATAACTACATTTACATCACCCTGCGTGAATACCAAAGAGAAATATTTATTCAGTGTCTCTCCAATCTCCTCAGGCTCCACGCACAACTTCCCACTGCTGTCTATGACTGGCCCTAATCTTGTCCTAACGAAACTTCTATTCTTAACATATCTAAAGAAAGCTTTAGGATTCTCCCTAATCCTATCAGCCAAAGTCTTCTCGTGTCCTCTCTTCACTCTCCTCAATTCACTCTTTAGCTCCCTCCTGGCTAATCTATAGCTATCCATTGCACTAACCGAGCCTTCAATCCTCATCCTGACATAAGCCTCCTTTTTCCTTTTAACCAGCAAATCAACTTTTTTCGTACACCAAGGTTCTCTTACTCGACCATTTCCTCCTTGCCTGACAGTGACATACTTATCAAGGACCCACAGCAGCTGCTCCTTGAATAAGCTCCACATTCCATATGTTCCCAGTCCCTGTAGCTTCCTAGTCCAATCTATGCACCCTAATTCTCTCCTGATGGCCTCATAATTACCCTTCCCCCAGCTGTAACTACTGCCCCCAGCTTCATGCCTATCCCTATCCATCACTAAGGTGAACGTAACCGAATTGTGGTCACTATCACCAAAATGTTCACCAACTTCCAAGCCTAACACCTGGTCTGGCTCATTGCCCAGCACCAAATCCAATGTAGCCTCACCTCTAGTTGGCCTATCTACATACTGAGTCAAAAAACCTTCCTGCACACTTTGTACGAAAACTGACCCCTCTAACGAGCTAGAGCTATAGCTATTCCAATCAATATTAGTAAAGTTAAAGTCCCCCATAACAATTACCCTATTACTTTCACTCCTGACCAGAATTGACTTTGCAATCCTTTCCTCTACCTCTCTAGAACTTTTAGGAGGTCTATAAAAGACTCCCAACAGGGTGACCTCTCCTTTCCTGTTTCTAATCTCAGCCCATACTACCTCAACAGACAAGTCCTCATCAAACTTCTTCTCTGTCACTGTGATACAGTCTTTGACTAATAATGCCACTCCTCCCCCCCTTCTATCTCCTTCTCTACTCCGACTAAAGCATTTGAACCCTGGAACCTGCAACATCCATTCTTGTCCCTGCTCTACCCAAGTCTCTGAAATGGCCACAACATCGAAGTTCCAGGTACTGGTCCAAGCTGCAAGTTCCTCCCCCTTATTGCGAATACTCCTTGCATTAAAGTATACGCATTTCAAACCATGCCCTACCCCACCCGTATGCTGCTGTGTTTTACAGCTTTCCTCTATGACCCCCTTACTCTCATCCCTCTTAGCACCCCAACTATTTAGGATCCCACCCCCCCCCCGAATCAGTTTAAAGCCCCCTGCATAGCCTTAGCAAATTTTCCCCCCAAGATATTAGTTCCCTTCTGGTTCAGGTGTAGACCATCTCTCTTGTAGAGGTCCCACCTATCCCAGAATGAGTCCCAATTGTTCAGGAACTTGAACCCCTCCCTCCTGCACCATCCCCGTAGCCACGAGTTCAAACATTCCCCCTCTCTATTCTTCTCCAAACTATCCGTTGGCACAGGCAAGAGTCCAGAGATAACCACTCTGCCAGTTTTGGCCGTAAGCTTCCACCCCAACTCCATAAATTTCTGTTTAATATCCCCTTCCCTCGTCCTTCCTATATCATGTGTCCCTACATGAACTATGACTTGGGGTCATATGAGTATGACTTTTACAGGTATTTATGTACCTGTAAAAAGCTTTAGGATTCTCCTTAATCCTATCCGCCAAAGCCTTCTTGTGTCCTCTTCTAGCTCTTCTCAACTCTCTCTTTAGCTCCTTCCTGGCTGATTTATAGCTCTCTATTGCCCTAACTGAGCCTTCACGTCTCATCATTATATAAGCCTCTCAACCACCTTCCAGTGATTTAAAAAAAACAAGTTTCTCTAACCTCTCCTCATTGCTAATGCCCTCCCATACCAGGCAACATCCTGGTAAATCTTTTCTGTACCCTCTCCAAAGCCTCCACATACTTCTGGTAGTGTGGTGACCAGAACTAAACACTATATTCCATATGTGACATGATGGCACAATGGTGAGCACTGCTGCCTCACAGCACCAAGACCTGGATTCGATGACTGTGTGGAGTTTTCATGTTCTCCTTGAGTCTGTTTGGGTTTCCTCCCACAGTCTGAAAGATGTGCTGGTTAGGTATATTGGCTTGAACAGACGACAGAATGTGGGACTGGGGAAATTTTACAGTAACTTCATTGCAGTGTTAATATAAGCCTTATTTGAGACTAATAAATAAACTTTAACTGAGGTTCTATAAAGCATTAACATGACTTGCCAATATTTAAACTCAATACCATGCCCGATGAAGGTAAGCATGCCGTATGCCTTCTTGACTACCTTCTCCACCTGCATTGCCACTTTCAGTGATTTGTGTTCATAGAACATTATAGCGCAGTACAGGCCCTTCGGCCCTTGATGTTGCGCCGGTCAGTGGACCCTCTAACCTAAACTATTCCAATATCATCCATATGCCTATCCACCGACCATTTGAATGTTCCCAAAGTAGGCGAGTCCACAACTGCTGCAGGCAGGGCATTCCACGCTCTCACCACCCTCTGTGTAAAGAACCTGCCTCTTAATTTAAAGTTATGTCCCCTCGTGTTGGTCATCAGTTGGTTCCTGTACACCCAGATCCCTCTGCCTATCAATACTCTTAAGGGTTCTGCCATTTACTGTATATTTCCTATCTATTAGATCTTCCAAAATGCATTACCTCACATTTGTCCAGATTAATCTCCATGTACCATCTCTCCGCCCAAGTCTCCAACTGACTTGTATCCTCTGATGGTTCACATCGCTATCTGCAAATCCACCAATCTTTCTGTTGTCTGCAAACTTACTAATCAAACCAGTTGCATTTTCCTCCAAATCATTTCTATATAATTCAAAGTGCAAAGATCCCAGCACTGATTCCTGAGGAACGCCACTTGTCACAGCTCTTCATTCAGAAGCACATCCTTCCACTGCTACCCTCTGCCTTCTATGACCGAGCCAGTTTTGTATCCACTTTGCCAGTTCACCTCTGATCCCATGTGACTTCACCTTCTGCACCAGTCTGCCATGAGGGACCTTGTCAAAGGCCTTACTGAAGTCCATGTAGACAACATCCATTTCCCTACCCTCATCAATCATCTTCATCACTTCCTCAAAAAACTCCATCAAGTTTGTGAGACACGACCTCTTCTTCACAAAACCATGTTGCCTCTCACTAATACATCCAGTTATTTCCAAGTGGGATTAAATCCTGTCTTGGAATATTCTGTCAATAATTTCCCTACCATTGATGTAGGCTCACTAGCCTGTAATTACCTGGATTATGCTTGCTCCCGATCTTAAAGGAACAGCATTGGCTATTCTCCAATCCTCTGGGACCTCCTTTTATAATGTGGAGATGGTGACATTGGATTGGAATAAGCACAGTATGAAGGCTCAACACCAGGTTAAAGTCCAACAGGTTTATTTGGTAGCACAAGCTTTCAGAGCACTGCCCCTTTATTAGGTCTTAATGTTTCTTAAGAACTCTGATACCACCGCCTTTTTTTTTATCTTGACAAGACTCAAACTATCTACATACCCTTCCCTAAACTCATCATCCACCAAGTCCTTTTCTTTTGGTGAATACTGATGCAAAGCACTCATTTAATACCTCACCAAATTCCTCCCGCTCCATATGTAGATTCCCTCCCTTCCTTGCCCTTGAGTGGGCCAACTCCCTCCCTAGCTACCTTCTTGCCCTTTATATTTGTATAAAACACCTTGGGATTTTCCTTAATCCTGCTGGCCAATGAGTTTTCATGACCACTTTTAGCTCTCCTCCTTCCTTGCTTAAGTTTCTTCCTACTTTCCTTGTATTCCACACTTGCTTTGTGTGTTCCCAGCCTCCTGGCTTTGACAAATGCTTCCTTTCTCTCGTTGACTCGGCTCACAATATTTCTAGTTATCTGAGGTTCCCAAAATGTACCACACTTATCCTTCATCCTTACAGGAATGTGCTGATCCTGAATCCCTATCAACTTGCACTTGAAAGCCTTCCACATGCCAGATGTTGATTTGCCCTCAAACATCTGCCCCCAATCTACATTCTTCAGTTCCTGCCTAATATTGTTGTAATTAGCCTTTCCCTCAGTTTAGCACACCTTCACTTGAGGACTATACTTATCTTTATCCATCAGAACCCTAAAGCTCACTGAATTGTGGTCACTGTTCCTGAACTGCTCCCCTCAGAAGGCCGGCCTCATTCCCCAATACCAGGTCCAGTATGGACCCTTCCCTAATTGGACTATCTACATACTGTTTCAGGAAGCCCTCCTGGATGCTCCTTACAAACTCTGCCCCATCGATGTCTCTAGCAATAAGTGAGTCCCTGTTAATAAAGTGGAAGTTAAAATCTCCCACCACAACAACCCTATAACTTTTACATCTTTCCAAAATCTGTCTACACATCTATTGCACTATCTCCTGTGGGTAGCATGCTGCAGGATAGTATTGAGGACATTCATATCAAAGATTGTGTCTTGGTTGAGGAGATACTTGTAGTTTTCCCTCCAGTGGGCATTGACTGCCTCTCTATATCTGATGGGTGCGTCTTTGTTTCTGCCTCTCAGTGAGGTGGTCCCTGAGTACTCGAACCGTTGATTTTAATTGCACAAAGAAACTGTGCACGTGGTGATTGTCTGTTCTTCAAGTTTCAGGTTCTTTGTTGCACCTCGACCTTTGGGTTGCATTTAGATAAAAGCAAATTAATGGAGATGCAGGAATCTGAAATCAAAAAAAGAAGATACTTGAAAGGCCTCAATCCTGCAGAGAGGTTGCCCCTCTATCCTAATGGACTTGTGCGTATCTTCATTTGCAGACCTGCAAGACAATCTCTATGTTGAGGAACCTTCGCGATGTCTGACCTGCTTCAACAGTGCCCACTTCTTCCTCAGGATTATGAGGATTTTGGGGGAGCTGTGTCGAGCATTGATGGGGGAAGAGCTTGGGAGCTGCCCTTGCTCTATTTGAACCGTGAGCTGGGAAATGGTCAGTTAGCAGGCTGTGTCCTGGCTGATTGCTGAGCCATTCTCACTCTCAGCAACGTTTCTGGGAAAATCCAGTCCTTGGGTTTAGATCTTTCTAACATAGAATAGGAAGCAATTAAAACCTAATGAGTTTGGGTGGAGATATGATGTGATTGCTATTTTTTTTTTGAAAATTTCCTCTACAGATTGTATCTCTTTTCCTGGGCAATTTGGTCATATTGCCTTTTCTGGTAAAATAACAGTGATAACTATTTGGAGCTTTGATCCAAAAAAAGGAAAATAATTCTTCAAACCAAATTCACTTCCTATTACAGTATGTCATGTTACATTGTGTATGTATGTTTTCTCTGCTGTGCCTGAAACCTAAAGGACACATCAAAATAGGATTAGACAAAATGGATTCTGACTTGCACAAAGACCCATTCTCCCACAACCCCGATTCCAATCTGTTAATGCCACAATTTTAACATTTCTATCTTTATGTTTAGATCCCTCCTAACTTCCCTATCTTATAATTTACTCCAGCCCCTATAACTCTCCAACTCTGGCCCCTTAATCACAACTCCCCCATTGTTGGCAACCATATTGCCAGCTGCTTGTGAGCTAAGCTCTGGAAGTCCCTCCCTTACTCTTTCCAGTTCTGTACATCTCTAATTATTTAAGACACTTGTTAAAACTTACCACTTACCTCCCCAAATATCTTTTTATTTGACTCAGTGTCAAATGCAGATGTTGATTCATGGGTTGCCTGGTACCTCATGTCGTAAATGAGTGCTTTATGTGGACCATTTGAAGGGCACCATGACAGCTCAGAGACTATCGATGTGGCTGTGCAGACAGTTGGAATTGGGCCGGTGTCTGCGGGAGTTTGCGCGTTCTCCCCGTGGTTGCGTGGGTTTTCTCCGGGCGCTCCGGTTTCCTCCCACAACCCAAAAATTCGCTCTTAGGCTGATTGGGAAACAAATTGTCCCTATAGTGAGAGTCTTCCATATTAGGAATAATATATATTATTATATAGGAATAATATAATAGGATAATGGATTTGCTACTATATAGTTATGATGGCGGCACGGGCTCGTTGGGCCGAAGGGCCTGTTTCCCGTGCTGTGTTGCTCTTAAAAAAAAAAAATGTTGTCTGATGAGGCAGTGTGGAATTATTTCAATTTTAGTGAGGCTGCACTTGGAGTATAGAACATAGAACAATACAGCACAAACAGGCCCTTCGGCCCACAAGTTGTGCCGAACACATCAAAACCTACCCAGCCATAGACCTATCTATAACCCCCAATCCCATTGGATCCCATATACTCATCCAGAAGCCTTTTAAAAGATCCCAGCGAGTTCGCCTCGACCACCACCGACGGCAGCCGATTCCATTCACTCACCACCCTCTGAGTGAAAAACTTTCCCCTAGCATCCCCTCTGTACTTGCTTCCCTGCACCTTAATTGTGTTTGGCATTTCAGCCCTGGGAAATAGTCTCTGAGAGTCCACCCTATCTATTCCTCTCAACATCTTGTAAACCTCTATCAGGTCGCCTCTCAACCTTCGTCTCTCCAGGGAGAACAGTCCCAGCTCCCTCAACCTGTCTTCATAAGGCATGCCTCCCAATTCAGGCAACATCCTTGTTAAATCTCCTTTCAATAGCTTCCACATCCTTCCTATAGTGAGGTGACCAGAACTGCGCACAGTACTCCAAGTGTGGTCTGACAACGGTCTTATAAAGCTGCAGCATTACCTCCTGACTCCTGAACTCAATCCCTCGATGAATGAAGCACAGCGTTCAATTCTGGTTGCCACACTACCAGAGGCTTTGGAGTGGGTACAGAAAAGATTTAGAAACATAGGAAAACTACAGCACAACACAAGCTCTTCAGCCCACAAAGTTGTGCTGAACACGTCCCTACCTTAGAGATTACTAGGCTTATCTATAAACCTCTATCTTATTAAGTTCCCTGTACTTATCTAAAAGACCCTATTGAATCCACCTCCACCACCGTTGCTGGCACCCATTCCACGCACTCACCACAACCGGATGTTCCCTGGTATATAGAACATAGAACATTACAGCACAGAACAGGCCCTTCGGCCCTCGATGTTGTGCCGACCAAAATAAAAAGCAATGCCCCTCCAAACTAAACCATTCCCTTCTCTTCCATATACTTATCAATTAACCTCTTAAACGCCACCAAACTTGGCGCATCTACAACAGCTGCAGGCAGGGCATTCCACTCCCTAATCACTCTTTGAGTAAAGAACCTACCTCTGATATCCGTCCTATAACTCATACCCCTTAATTTAAAGCTGTGTCCCCTAGTGCTAGCTTTCTCCATCCTAGGAAAAAGGCTATCACTGTCCACCCTATCTAAACCTCTAATCATCTTATATGCTTCAATAAGATCCCCTCTTAGCCGCCTTCCTTCTAACGAAAACAACCTCAAATCCCTCAGCCTCTCTTCATAAGACCTGCCCTCCATACCAGGCAACATCCTGGTAAACCTCCTCTGTACCCTCTCAATGCCTCCACATCTTTCTTATAATGCGGGGACCAGAACTGCACACAATACTCCAAGTGCGGCCGCACTAGAGTTTTGTACAGTTGCAACATGATGCTGCGGCTCCTAAATTCAATCCCCCTACCAATAAAAGCTAAGACTCCATATGCCGTCTTAACAACTTTATCCACTTGACTGCCTACTTTCAGGGATCTATTGACACATACACCAAGATCCTTCTGTTCCTCAACACTATTAAGAGCCCGACCATTAGCCCTATACTCTACACATTTATTGTTCCTGCCAAAGTGCATTACCTCACACTTTTCAACATTAAACTCCATTTGCCACCTCTCGGCCCAGCTCTGCAACTTGTCCAAGTCACTCTGTAAACTATAACACCCCTCTTCACTATCTACCACTCCACCAACTTTAGTGTCATCTGCAAATTTATTGATCCATCCCTCAATACCCTCATCCAGATCATTTATAAAAATTACAAACAGCAGGGGCCCGAAAACAGACCCCTGAGGTACACCACTTGTCACCAAACTCCACGATGAATATCTCCCATCAACCACCACCTCTGTCTTCTATCTGCTAGCCAATTCCTAACCCAATTAGCTAAATCACCCTCTATCCCATACATCTGCATTTTCTGCAGAAGTCTTCCATGGGCCACCTTATCAAACGCCTTACTAAAGTACATATATACCACATCAACCGCCTTACCCCCATCCACCTCTTTAGTCACTTTTTCAAAAAACTCAATGAAGTTAGTAAGGCACGACCTACCCTTCACAAAACCATGCTGACTATCCCCAATCAATTCATTTCTCTCTAAATAACTATAAATCCTATCCCTAATAATTCTCTCCAACACCTTGCCCACAACAGAAGTAAGACTCACTGGCCTATAATTCCCTGGAAGGTCTCTCTTCCCCTTCTTAAACAATGGGACCACATTCGCTATCCTCCAGTCCTCCGGAACCACACCCGTAACCAACGAGGACCTGAAGATCAGAGCCAGAGGCTCTGCAATCTCCTCTCTTGCCTCCCAGAGAATCCTAGGGTAAATCCCGTCCGGCCCAGGGGACTTATCCAACTTCAAACCCTCGAGAATTTCTAGCACATCCTCCCTATCTACTACAATACTTCCCAATTTGCAACCCTGTACCTCAGTGTTCTCCATAGTTACATTTCCAGGTATGGAGGGCATTAGCTATGAGCAGAGGCTGGAGAAACTTGGTTTGTTCTCACTGGAGCGACAGATTGAGGGGAGACCTGATAGAAGCCTACAAGATTGAGAGGCATGGACAGAGTGGATAGTCAGAAGCTTTTTCCCAGGTGGAAGTGTCAATTACTAGGGAGCACAGGTTTAAGGTGCGCAGGCCAAGGTTTAAAAGAGATGTACGAGGCAGATTTTCTACACAGACTAGTGGGTGTCTGGAACTCGCTACCAGGGGAGGGAGTGGAAGTGGGATATGGTAGTGACTTTGAAGGGCGTCTTGACAAATACAAGAATAGGATGGGAATAGAGGGACCCTGGAAGGATAAAGGGGTTTTAGTTAAGTCGGGCATGGTCAGTGCAGGCTTGGAGGGCTGAAGGGCCTGTTCCTGTACTGTAATTTTCTTTGTTCTTTGTATATTAAAGCTCTGCATTACTGGAAGTTGTTGACGGACTATCTATAATAGAATGTACTAGAATGTAAAGTCCATAATAGAGTTATGGACTTTAGGGAAGTGAAATTGATGGGCTGGTTAACTTTTTAGAACATAGAACATAGAACATTACAGCACAGAACAGGCCCTTCGGCCTTCGATGTTGTGCCGACCAAAATAAAAAGCAATGCCCCTCCAAACTAAACCATTCCCTTCTCTTCCATATACTTATTGGACCTTGTTGTGGGCAAGGTATTGGAGAGAATTATTAGGGATAGGATTTATAGTTATTTAGAGAGAAATGAATTGATTGGGGATAGTCAGCATGGTTTCGTGAAGGGTAGGTCATGCCTTACTAACCTCATTGATTTTTTTGAGAAAGTGACCAGAGAGGTGGATGGGGGTAAGGCGGTTGATGTAGTTTATATGGACTTTAGTAAGGCTTTTGATAAGGTGGCCCATGGAAGACTTCTACAGAAAATGCAGATGTGTGGAATAGAGGGTGATTTAGCTAATTGGATTAGTAATTGGCTGGCAGATAGAAGACAGAGGGTGGTGGTTGATGGGAGATATTCATCGTGGAGTTCGGTGACGAGTGGTGTGCCTCAGGGGTCTGTTTTGGGGCCCCTGCTGTTTGTGATTTTTATAAATGATCTGGATGAGGGTATTGAGGGATGGATCAGTAAATTTGCAGATGATACTAAAGTTGGTAGATAGTGAAGAGGGGTGTTTTAGTTTACAGAGTGACTTGGACAAGTTGCAGAGCTGGGCAGAGAGGTGGCAAATGGAGTTTAAGGTGGAAAAGTGTGAGGTAATGCACTTTGGCAGGAACAATAAATGTGTAGAGTATAGGGCTAATGGTAGGGCTCTTAATAGTGTTGAGGAACCGAAGGATCTTGGTGTATGTGTCAATAGATCCCTGAAAGTAGGCAGTCAAGTGGATAAAGTTGTTAAGAAGGCATATGGAGTCTTAGCTTTTATTGGTAGGGGATTGAATTTAGGAGCCGCAGTATCATGTTGCAACTGTACAAAACTCTAGTGCGGCCGCACTTGGAGTATTGTGTGCAGTTCTGGTCTCCACATTATAAGAAAGATGTTGAGGCATTGGAGAGGGTACAGAGGAGGTTTACCAGGATGTTGCCTGGTATGGAGGGCAGGTCTATGAAGAGAGGTTGAAGGATTTGAGGTTGTTTTCGTTAGAAAGGAGGCGGCTAAGAGGGGATCTTATTGAAGCATATAAGATGATTAGAGGTTTAGATAGGGTGGACAGTGATATCCTTTTTCCTAGGATGGAGAATGCTAGCACGAGGGGACACAGCTTTAAATTAAGGGGTATGAGTTATAGGACGGATATCAGAGGTAGGTTCTTTACTCAGAGTGATTAGTGAGTGGAATGCCCTGCCTGCAGCTGTTGTAGATGCGCCAAGTTTGGTGGCGTTTAAGAGTTTAATTGATAAGTATATGGAAGAGAAGGGAATGGTTTAGTTTGGAGGGGCATTGCTTTTTATTTTGGTCGGCACAACATCGAAGGCCGAAGGGCCTGTTCTGTGCTGTATTGTTCTATGTTCTATGTTCTTATCAATTAACCTCTTAAACGCCACCAAACCTGGCGCATCTACGACAGCTGCAGGCAGGGCATTCCATTCCCTAATCACTCTTTGAGTAAAGAACCTACCTCTGATATCCGTCCTATAACTCATACCCCTTAATTTAAGGGGTATAATTTTATCTGTGAATATCTTATTCTGGTATTGTACATGGAACCTAACACTAACAGAGATGTATTCCTGGGGAATAGATGGGATAATATGAGGTGAGTAGTAGTTAATTGGTTCAGTGTTGTACTGGAGGTGGGAGACTTGGTGTTCAATTTTTTTTCAGATTGTGGAACTGAAGATAGTGAAGTAAATCTTTTTCTTCCTGTTTGTTTCAGCTCCTCCCTACACCACAAGCTTTGCTGGTGAGACTGCTCATTGCCCTGGCTGTGGGAAGATAGTGTACTTTGGTAAGGAGAATTAATTCTTCATTTACATGTGATAATTATGTGTGTCAGAACCCAATTCTTTAGAGCATGCTGGTACACTTGTCTATAATCAGAACATCATTTATCCAGTTCTTGGAAATGTCTGGACCACCTTCCTTTTCAATTCACTGAAATTAGTCGAATATTTTCACCATTGATTGTTCTTTATCTCTTTCCATACCTATTGTGAATCTACTGAATATTATAATTACTATTTCCCAAATGTTGTTCTATTTGAAGAT
This sequence comes from Sphyrna mokarran, assembly GCA_024679065.1. Taxonomy (NCBI): domain Eukaryota; kingdom Metazoa; phylum Chordata; class Chondrichthyes; order Carcharhiniformes; family Carcharhinidae; genus Sphyrna; species Sphyrna mokarran. The sequence goes on from JAGIQG010000005.1 coordinate 1,942,458, forward strand.
GCTCCAGTTGCCCCACCTCATCCTGCAGAACTGGATCCAGTCAAGCTTCCTTCCTCATTGGACTGGAAACATATTAATTAAAGTATACCTTTCAGGAATTCCTTCCCTTCTTTGTCCTTTACACTATTACTATTCCAGTCTATATTAGGATAATGGAAACCCCCGTCCCACCACCACTTATCACTACTTATAGTTTTACATTTTTCTGCACTTTATCTGCAAGTTTGTTCCTTGTTACCTTCCCAGTATTTGGGCTGTAGTTATACACCCAGGAATATAACTCCTCTATTGTTCCTTTTTAAAAATGTATACGTTGACAGGATGGCAAGAGTAGTAGTTATTATCCATCTTTAATTATCCTCGAGAAGGTGGTAGTAAGTCATTTTTTGAATCGCTGCTGTTCACACATGGTGTAGGTGCACCCACAGTGGAGGTAAGAAAGAACACTGATATAGCTCCAGATTACAATAGTGTATGACTTGGAAGTAATGAGTTTTCCACATCATTGCTGCTATGGCCCCTCTTATAGAACATAGAACAATACAGCACAAACAGGCCCTTCGGCCCACAAGTTGCGCCAATAACATCTACCAATTCACAGATCTATCTATAACCCCGTATCCTATCCTATTCTTTTCCATATACTCATCCAGAAGTCTCTTAAAAGACCCCAGTGAGTTTGTCTCAACAACCTCCGACGGCAGTCGGTTCCATTCACTCACCACCCTCTGAGTGAAAAACCTACCCCTGACATCTCCTTTGTATTTGCTTTCCTACACCTTAAATCTGTGTCCTCTCGTATTAACCATTTCTGCTCAGGGAAATAGTCTCTGAGAGTCCACCCTATCTATTCCTCTCAACATTTTATAAACCTCTTGATAGGGTTTACAGACTAGCTGGTGTTGTAACCATGGATCCTGTAACTAGTACACAGTGCAACCATTGTGCCCAGTGAGGTGAGTTGAGTCCAATGGTAGGGGCACTGATCGGGTGAAGTTATAGTTATTATTATTAAGTGATAGCAAATTATTTGACAGGTTAAACTGCTCCTGTCTCTACACAGAATTGACTCCACACACTGGGCTAGATTCTTCTATCTCATTCGTGGCTGCCTCACTGCCAGTAAGAATGGAGAATTTAATTCTGCGGACCTGAGGTCTCTGCAGCAATACCAGAGAATCCCAACTACACGCCAGGCTGGAGACCCCAGTCCTTGGACTTGAACATGCAGCCTTCCTAACAGAAACAGCTGAATATTATTGAGCAGTGTGATTACTGCTGTGCTATCAGAATTTAATTCTCTTTAAAAGAACGAGCAGTCTTACTTCTGTGGTGGGCAAGGTATTGGAGAGAATTATTAGGGATAGGATTTATAGTTATTTAGAGAGAAATGAATTGATTGGGGATAGTCAGCATGGTTTCGTGAAGGGTAGGTCATGCCTTACTAACCTCATTGAGTTTTTGAGAAAGTGACCAGAGAGGTGGATGGGGGTAAGGCGGTTGATGTAGTATATATGGACTTTAGTAAGGCGTTTGATAAGGTGGCCCATGGAAGACTTCTACAGAAAATGCAGATGTGTGGAATAGAGGGTGATTAGCTAATTGGATTAGAAATTGGCTGGCAGATAGAAGACAGAGGGTGGTGGTTGATGGGAGATTTTCATCGTGGAGTTCGGTGACGAGTGGTGTGCCTCAGGGGTCTGTTTTGGGTCCCCTGCTGTTTGTAATTTTTATAAATGATCTGGATGAGGGTATTGAGGGATGGATCAGTAAATTTGCAGATGATACTAAAGTTGGTGGTGTGGTAGATAGTGAAGAGGGGTGTTTAAGTTTACAGAGTGACTTGGACAAGTTGCAGAGCTGGGCCGAGAGGTGGCAAATGGAGTTTAATGTGGAAAAGTGTGAGGTAATGCACTTTGGCAGGAACAATAAATATGTAGAGTATAGGGCTAATGGTAGGGCTCTTAATAGTGTTGAGGAACAGAAGGATCTTGGTGTATGTGTCAATAGATCCCTGAAAGTAGGCAGTCAAGTGGATAAAGTTGTTAATAAGGCTTATGGAGTCTTAGCTTTTATTGGTAGGGGGATTGAATTTAGGAGCCGCAGCATCATGTTGCAGCTGTACAAAACTCTAGTGCGGCCGCACTTGGAGTATTGTGTGCAGTTCTGGTCGCCACATTATAAGAAATATGTGGAGGCATTGGAGAGGGTACAGAGGAGGTTTACTAGGATGTTGCCTGGTATGGAGGGCAGGTCCTATGAAGAGAGGTGAAGGATTTGAGGTTGTTTTCGTTAGAAAGGAGGCGGCTAAGGGGGGATCTTATTGAAGCATATAAGATAATTAGAGGTTTGGATAGGGTGGACAGTGATAGCCTTTTTCCTAGGATGGAGAAAGCTAGCACGAGGGAACACAACTTTAAATTAAGGGGTATGAGTTATAGGACGGATATCAGAGGTAGGTTCTTTACTCAAAGAGTGATTAGGGAGTGGAATGCCCTGCCTGCAGCTGTTGTAGATGCGCCAAGTTTGGTGGCGTTTAAGAGGTTAGTTGATAAGTATATGGATGAGAAGGGAATGGTTTAGTTAGGAGGGGCATTGCTTTTTATTTTGGTCGGCACAACATCGAAGGCCGAAGGGCCTGTTCTGTGCTGTATTGTTCTATGTTCTATGTTCAGACTTTAAGAATGGAAAATGTGCAGTAAAATGTGCTGGTATGGACCTTTCCTGGAGATGGTTAGACTGCATAAAATGTCAAATCAATTTGGGTGGAGATAAGAATTGGCAAAGGGAGGCCCACTCACAGTAGCTATACTGTAGGATGGGATATAAATCAGGAAATAATGGGGATTTGTAAGGAAGGTACTGCAATAATCATGGATGATTTTAAACTTCATATTGATTGGACAAATCAAACTGGCAAAGGTACCCTGGAGGATGAGTTGAGTGTATTCAGAATAATCTCTCAGAACAATACGTTCTGGAATCAGATAGCAGACTATTTTAAACCTAATAATGTGTAATAAGAGAAAGAATGGGTGAATAATAAAGGGTCCTCTAGGTAAGAATAATTCTAACATGATCAAATTTACCATTCAACTTACGGATGTGAAAATTTAGTTTGAAACTAATGTTTCAAACTTGAACAAAGGCATTTACATGGATTTGAAGACAGTTTTGGGGTGATATGGTAACACAGTGCTAAGCACTGCTTCCTCACAGTATCAGGGACCAAGGTTAAATTCCCAGGTTGCACGTTCTCCCCGTGTCTACGTGGGTTTTCTCCAGATGCTCCGGTTTCCTCCCACAGCCTGAAAGACATGGTGATTAGGTGCATTAGCCATGTTAAATTCTCCCTCCGTGTACCCAAACAGGCGAATCTTTGGGAGAATGGCGACTCAGGGACTTTCATAGTAACTTCACTGCAATATTAATGTAATCATGTGTGTCTAATAAATAAACATATTTTTATTCTTTCATAACATGTGACTATCCCTGGCAAAGCCAGCATTTGTTCAGCCCCCAATTGCCATTGAGTTGAGTGACTTAGAAACATAGAAACCAGAAGTAGGAGGAGGCCATTTGGCCCTTCGAGTCTGCTCTGTCATTCATTATGATCATGGGTGATCATCAAATTCAATATCTTGATCATGTCTTCTCCCCCATATCCTTTGATTCCTTTAGACCTCAGAGCTGTATCTAATTTCCTAAAATCAGACAATGTTTTGGCTTCAACTACTTTCCGTGGGAGTGAATTCCACACATTCACCACCCTCTGGGTGAAGAAATTTCCCCTCACCTCAGTTCTAAAAGGTTTATCCCTTATCCTCAAACTCTGACCCCTAGTTCTGGACTCCCCCCACCATCAGGAACATTCTTTCTGAATCTACCCTCTCTAACCCTGTTAGAATTTTATAAGTCTCTGTTAGATTCCCCCTCACTCTTCTGAACTCCAGTGAATATAATCCTAACCAACTTAGTCTCTTATCATGTGACAGACACTTGATCGGGACATGGGCCTGTTTCTGGACTGTAAAGCTCTGACTCTTCACAGGGCAGTTGATAGTCACCTACATTACTGTGGGTCTGGAGTCACATATAGGCTAGACCAGATAAGCATGGCAGATTTCTTTCTCTGAAAGACAGTGAATCAGATTGCAGCACAGATTTGTTAAGGGGAAGTCATGCTTGATGAATTTATTGGAGTTCTATGAGGAAGTGATTAGTGAGGTAGATAGAGGGGAACCGGTGGATATGGTGTTTTTGGATTTCCAAAAAGCGTTTGATAAGGTGCCTCACAAAAGATTCCTGCAGAAGGTTAGGGTGCAGGGAGCCAGGGGTAGGGTGTTAGACTGTATAGAGGATTGGTTGTCTAATAGGAAGCAGAGGGTAGGTATTAATGGGTGCTATTCTGATTGGCAGCTGGTGACTAGTGGAGTGCCCCAGGGATCAGTGCTGGGACCTCAACTATTTACCATTTGCCGAGAGGTGACAAATGGAGTTTAATGTGGAAAAGTGTGAGGTAATTCACTTTGGCAGGAATAACATGTGTAGAGTATAGGGCTAATGGTAGGACTCTTAATAGTGTTGATGAACAGAAGGATCTCTGTTCATACATATACCCTGTGCTATAAAACTCTATGTATGTGTGCATAGATCCCTGAAAGTTGGCAATCAAGTCGATAAGGTTGTTAAGAAGGCATACGGAGTCTTAGCTTTTATTGGTAGGGGGATTGAATTTCGGAGCCGCAACGTCATGTTGCAACTCTACAAAACTCTAGTGCGGCCGCACTTGGAGTATTGTGTACAGTTCTGGTCCCCGCATTATAAGAAAGATGTAGAGGCATTGGAGAGGGTACAGAGGAGGTTTACCAGGATGTTGCCTGGTATGGAGGGCAGGTCTTGTGAAGAGAGGCTGAGGGATTTGAGGTTGTTTTCGTTAGAAAGGAGGCGGCTAAGAGGGGACCTAATCGAAACATATAAGATGATTAGAGTTTAGATAGGGTGGACAGTGATAGCCTTTTTCCTAGGATGGAGAAAGCTAGCACGAGGGGACACAGCTTTAAATTAAGGGGTGGTGGTTTTAGGACAGATGTCAGAGGTAGGCTCTTTACCCAGAGGGTGGTAAGGGTATGGAATGCCCTGCCTGCGTCGGTTGTAGATGCACCAAGTTTGGTGGCGTTTAAGAGGTTAGTAGATAAGTTTATGGATGAAAGGGTATGGTTTAGGTTAGAGGGTCACTGCTTGTTCCTAATTGGTCGGCGCAACATTGAAGGCCGAAGGGCCTGTTCTGCGCTGTTATGTTCTATGTTCTATTTACATAGATGATCTGGAGGAAGGGGCTGAGTGCAGGGTGATGAAATTTGCTGATGACACGAAGATGAGTGGAAAAGCAAATTGTGTGGAGGGTGTGGAAAGCCTGCAGAGGGATCTGGATAGGTTGAGTGAGTGGGTGAGGACTCGCTGCATTCGAGGAAGGATATATTGGCCTTGGAGGGGGTGCAGAGAAGGTTTACTAGGCTGATACTGGTGATGAGGGCGTTGGATTATGAGGAGAGACTGAATAGGCTACGTTTGTACTCTTTGGAGTTTAGAAGGCTGAGAGGAGATCTTATAGAGACGTATAAGATAATGAAGGGGATGGATAGGGTAGAGGTTGAGAGACTCTTCCCACTTAGCAAAGATAACAGGACTAGAGGGCACAGCCTCAAGATTAGGGAGGCACGGTTCAGAACGGAGTTGCGGAGGGGTTTCTTCACGCAAAGGGTAGTAAACCTTTGGAATTCTCTGCCTGATGAAGTGGTGAAGGCTTTCTCACTGAATATGTTCAAGTCAAGAGTGGATAGGTTTTTAATTGACAATGGAATTAAGGGTTACGGGGAGAAAGCGGGAAAGTGGAACTGAACCACTACAGATCAGCCATGATCTTATTGAATGGAGGGGCAGGCTCGAGGTGCTGCATGGCCGACTCCTGCTCCTATTTCTTATGTTCTTATGTAGTTAGATGGGCTTTCATGACAATTTCAGTAGTTTCTTTGACATTCTGAGGTTACTGAAGAATGAGAAAATAGAACAAAAAATAAGAAGGCAAAGAGGCAGTGGCAGACATTTAAGGAGGTATTTGATAACTCTCAACAAGGCATATATATCTCACTGCTGGAACTCCCAGCTTGAAAGGATGGTAAGAAGAAATCCTCGCAACATTTAAGAAGCATTTAGCACTTGAAATGTCATAGCGTCCAGGGCTGTGGACGAAGTACTGGAAAATGGGATTCGCATATCTAGCCTAGTAGAATAGATAGTTGCCTGATGGTTAGTACCGACACAATGGACTGAAGGACCTCCCTGTGCTATAAAACTCTGACTAGGACTCCAGATTTTTGTATCCCAGCCATGTTAAAGTCTTTCACAGTAGCACAAATAAATCACCCCAGAAGGAAATTGGTCCCAGACTGTATAGATCCTATCTCCTCCAGAACAGTCCTAATATTGCAAGAAACTAAAGCCCTTCTTTATGCAGCATCTTTCCAGCTATGCATTCATATGCTGTATCCACCCATTTCTATAACAACATTTATATATGCAGTAGTTTTTTTATTCATTCATGGGACATAGACGTCGCTGGCTGAAAAGCATTTAGAATCATAGAATCGTGCAACGCACAAGTGGCCCTTTGGCCCATTGAGTCCACACCGATACGTGAGAAACTCCCACCTAATCCCATCTGCCAGCAGTTGACCCATAGCCCTGAATGGAATGATGTGTTAAATGCTCATCGAGATACTTTTAAAGACCATCAGTACCCTCTGGGTTAAAAAGGCTTTTCCTCATATCCCCTCTAAACCTCCTGCCTCTCACCTTGAACCTATGTCCCCTCGTGACTGACCCTTCAACTAAGTGGAACAGATACTCCTTATCCACCTTGTCCATGCCCCTACAATCACATCCTTCTGATAATGTGATGACCAGAACTGCATGCAGTCCTCCGGCTGTGGCCTCACCAAAGTCCTATATAAACCCAACATGACTTCCATGTTTTTGCAATCTATGCCTCGATTGATAAAGATGTGTCCAATGTGCCTTTTTCACCACCCTCCTAACATACTCTCCTGCTTTCAGAGATCTGTGGACAAACATGTCAAGGCTCTTTAATTCCATGGAGCTCCCTGGTAAACAGCAATTATTGCTTTTCCTACTTAGCTCCCTGCAAGACCACATCCCTCTTTCTACCGGTGTTGCTGGTACTGATATAGAGCATGATTACTGGCTGTTCACCCTCATGTCATTCAGAGACTTCTGTAGCTGTTCAGGAATATCCTTGCCAAAGGTGGCAGGGCTCAAGCGATGCAAAATTGCTCTGGAATGGACATCTTTCAAATGGGGAAAGAACTTAAGAACAGACCAAACAGCCAAAGTGATCAACACAGATGAGCAAACTGAAACCTGGTCAAGCTGCAGTTAAAACCAATGCCACACTGAATTTCTTTAGCAGCTTGGTCTCGTGATACTCTGTATTCCTAACCACAATCATACAGGAAAAACAACTGCCAAAAATTTGATGGAAAGCTAAGACCACTGCAATCCCTGAGTCTGGCATGGAGCCTAAAGAAGCTTCTCGATGCAGCCCAACTTCTTTCCAATACATGTGTTCTAAGCTACAAAATAGTCATCTTGCACTGTAACCAATCAGCCATGCAGGAAGCACAATCCATAGACCGTAGAAAGGAGCACAGCACAGAATACTGGTGCTTGTCCTCACCAGCCATGTAAATAATGGCTTTCAAAAGCATCTGAAAACTGGACTCATCTACCTCAGTGTCACTGAAGCCCATCACTGTTTGGCACAAAGGTGTACTGGTCATGCTAACATAGAACCATAGGATCCCTACAGTGCAGAAGGAGGCTATTTGGCCCACTGACAACAACTCCACCCAGCCTCTATCCACTTAACAACATGAATTTATCCTGCTGACGCACCCCATCCCCTCCCCCTGGACACTAAGGGGCAATTTAGCATGGCCAATCAAGCTCACCCACACATTTTTGGAGTATACAATTGGAGCACCCGGAGGAAATCCACACAGACACATGGAGAACGTCCAAACTCCACAAAAACAGTCACCCGAGGTGACGTTTGAACCCAGGTCTCTGGTGCTATGAGGCATGGTGCTAGTCACTGTGTGGCTTTGTAGGGTTCAACACCCTGGGATGCTGAAACTATTGCTTTTCTTCAAAGCACCTGAGGCCCAAAGCCAGCACATGGCAGAGACAGCGAAATGACCTATCTTGAGAATCAGAACTGGCCCCCACCCTCTCCAGCCTGTACAGGAATGACTTGCCAACACATGCAACCACAGGCTTATCTCTGCAGATTTACCAAGCCAGATATTTCAAGGGCGCTAATAGAGTTCTTAATAATGACCTTAGTAAACTCTCTTCAAAACTGGTGCCTCAAACCAAGAGCTTCCAAAATTTCATCGTGTGCCTACCCACAAAATGTCTTCAAGAATTTGAGCTCCACCTAAACAGCAGCCGCATTATCCTACACCCGCCTATCTTAGTATTTTTAAATTACCACAAGTCAGCTCTCTGATTCCGACTCGAGGGTCAAGGTGTCCAGCAAGAAAGTAGTGTTAAGACCAAAATCAGATGAGCAGTGATGTTATTGAATGGCAGCGTGACCTCAATTTGTCAAATGCTCCTATTATAATATGTGGGGTAGATAAGGAATTCCATGCCATTCTAGTCAGGTGGAATCTATCTTACACTAAATTTACTTTTTCTTTTATTCCAATGTGTCTATCAATCTGGCTAGACCACATTGTGGATCCCAATGATCCAAGTCAGGCATGCCAGCTACTGGTTTCACAATACACTGTTGTCTCTCCAACTGTGGATCGTTGTGGGTGTATGTATGCTGATAATTTTTGCTGTGGACATGTACGCTTTGGGAGTTGGCTAGAAGCTAACAGCTGGAAGCTGTTACTGCTCGGAATGTGCTTCCCACTCATGTATATAAACACCAAGAGGTTAGGCTCAGTCTAAAAATAAATCTATTAAAACTTCCATTCCTTCATCTGAAATTAACTATTCAATTCCACGTACGATTCACAGTTTGAGTTTCAGTTGGTATGTTCTTTACAGTCAATGTTTGATCATGTTTTCCATACCCCGGAGAATAGCCCCTGATTGTCTGAGCTTTCACCCTCGCAGCTGAAGGAGAGGCATTGAGTACAAAAGCTGGGAAGTTACACTGAACCCTTATAAAGCTTTCATTAGTCTCCACCAGAATAATGTGTCTTCCTTTGGTCCCCGTACTTTAGGAAGACTGTGAAGGTCCATGAAAGGATGCAGTGGAGATTTACGAGAATAGTTTCAGGGAGTGGGGCGGGTGGGGTTGAGTTGCCAAGTTAGATCAGAAAGGCTGGAATTGTTCACATTGGAGAAATTTGATGAAGGTGTACAAGATGATGACAGACTAAAGATAGATGAGGAAAATCTCTTATCAACTGATGATTAAAGAGCCAGGTGACATAGATTTCAGGTTTTTACAAGAGATGGTGGAGTAATGTGAGGAAAAACATAGAACATAGAGAACATAGAACATTACAGCGCAGAACAGGCCCTTCGGCCCTCGATGTTGCGCCGACCAATTAAGAAAAACCCTCTAACCTAAACCATTCCCTTTTCATCCATAAACCTATCCACGGACCTCTTAAACGCCCACAAACTTGGCGCATCTACAACTGCAGCAGGCAGGGCATTCCATACCCTTACCACCCTCTGGGTAAAGAACCTACCTCTAACATCCATCCTATAACTACCACCCCTTAATTTAAAGCTATGTCGCCTCGTGCTAGCTTTCTCCATCCTCGGAAAAAGGCTATCACTGTCCACCCTATCTAAACCTCTAATCATCTTATATGTTTCAATAAGGTCTCCTCTTAGCCGCCTTCTTTCCAATGAAAACAACCTCAAATCCCTCAGCCTCTCTTCATAAGACCTGCCTTCCATACCAGGCACCATCCTGGTAAACCTCCTCTGTACCCTCTCCAATGCCTCCACATCTTTCTTATAATGTGGGAACCAGAACTGTACACAATACTCCAAGTGCGGCCGCACTAGAGTTTTGTACAGTTGCAACATGACGTTGCGGCTCCGAAATTCAATCCCCTACCAATAAAAGCTAAGACTCCATATGCCTTCTTAACAACCTTATCGACTTGATTGCCACCTTTCAGGGATCTATGCACGTATACACCAAGATCCCTCTGTTCTTCAACACTATTAAGAGTCCTACCATTAGCCCTATACTCTACACATTTGTTATTCCTGCCAAAGTGAATTACCTCACACTTTTCCGCATTAAACTCCATTTGCCACTCTCGGCCCAGCTCTGCAACTTGTCCAAGTCTCTCTGCAAACTATAACACCCCTCTTCACTATCTACCACTCCACCGACTTTAGTGTCATCCGCAAATTTACTAATCCATCCTTCAATACCCTCATCCAGATCATTTATAAAAATTACAAACAGCAAGGGCCCCAAAACAGATCCCTGAGGTACACCACTTGTAACCGAACTCCATGATGAATAATTTCCATCAACCACCACCCTCTGTCTTCTATCAGCTAGCCAATTCCTAATCCAAACTGTTAAATCACCTTCAATCCCATGCATCTGCACTTTCTGCAGTAGCCTACCATGGGGAACCTTATCAAACGCTTTGCTAAAATCCACATACACTACATCAACTGCCTTACCCTTATCTACCTCTTTGGTCACCTCCTCAAAAAACTCAATAAGGTTTGTGAGGCACGACCTACCCTTCACAAAACCGTGCTGACTATCCCTAATCAATTTATTTCTCTCTAGATGATTATAAATCCTATCCCTTATAATTCTTTCCAAAACTTTGCCCACAACAGAAGTAAGGCTCACCGGTCTATAATTCCCAGGGTGGTCTCTACTCCCCTTCTTAAACAAGGGGACAACATTTGCCATCCTCCAGTCTTCCGGCACTACACCTGTACCAATGACGACATGAAGATCAAAGTCAAAGGCTTTGCAATCCTGTTCCTAGCCTGCCAGAGAATCCTCGGGTAAATCCCATCCGGCCCAGGGGACTTATCCATTTTCATACTCTCAAGAATTGCTAACACCTCCTCCTTATGTACCTCAATCCCATCTAGTCTACAACCCTGTATTTAGTATTCTCCTCGACTACACTGACTTTTCCCTGCAGTTGCAGGTTTGAAAGGTGCTGTCTAAGGAACATTGAGTTGCTGCAGTACACTTTGTAGATGGTACACACAGCCACCACTATTGTGGAGGAAATAAATATTTAAGGTGGTGGATGGGGTAGCAATCAAGTGGGCTGATTTGTCCTGGATGGTTTTGAGCTTCAATGTTGTTGGAGCTGCACCCATCCAGGCAAGTAGAAAGTATTCCATCACATTCCTGACTTGTACCTTGTAGATGGAAGACAGGCTTTGGGGAATCAGGAGGTGAGTTACTTGTGTCAGGATTCCCAGTCTCTGATCTGCTTTGATATCCAAAGTATTTATATGATTGGGATCCAGTTCAGTTTCTGGTCAATGGTAATCCCAGGCTGTTGATAGTGAGAGATTCAGTGAATGTAATGTTATTGAATGTCAAGGGATGATGGTTAGATGTTCTTTTGTTGAAACTAACTATTGCTTGACAAATGTTACTTAGGAGCAAGTAGCAGAGGTAGATAGTTGGGCTAGTCAACTTGCTCTGCCACAGTTAGAACATGGATGACTATCTACCTGAAAACCACTTGCTCACTGTATCCCTGTATCTCTTGACATTATTAATTACCTGCCACTTATTATATCGATTACATAAGATTTAGAGCTGAGAAAACTGGCTAGTCAGCTCAAACTCAGATATTGTCTCTTCCACCACCTTCCGTCGGGAAGAAGATACAAAGGTCTGAGGTCATGTACCAACCGACTCAAAAACAGCTTCTTCCCTGCTGCTGTCAGACTTTTGAGTGGATTTGCATTAAGTTGATTTTTCTCTACACCCAGCTGTTACAGTAACACAACATTCTGTACCCACTCCTTTCCTTCTCTATGAATGGGATGCTTTGTCTGTATAGTGCACAGAAAACAATATTTTTCAATGAATATTAATCTACACAGAAGGATCTTGGTGTATGTGTCAATAGATCCCTGAAAGTAGGCAGTCAAGTGGATAAAGTTGTTAAGAAGGCTTATGGAGTCTTAGCTTTTATTGGTAGGGGGATTGAATTTAGGAGCCGCAGCATCATGTTGCAGCTGTACAAAACTCTAGTGCGGCCGCACTTGGAGTATTGTGTGCAGTTCTGGTAGCCACATTATAAGAAAGATGTGGAGGCATTGGAGAGGGTACAGAGGAGGTTTACTAGGATGTTGCCTGGTATGGAGGGCAGGTCCTATGAAGAGAGGTTGAAGGATGTGAGGTTGTTTTCATTAGAAAGGAGGCGGCTAAGAGGGGATCTTATTGAAGCATATAAGATGATTAGAGGTTTAGATAGGGTGGACAGTGATAGCCTTTTCCTAGGATGGAGAAAGCTAGCACGAGGGGACACAGCTTTAAATTAAGGGGTATGAGTTATAGGAAGGATATCAGAGGTAGGTTCTTTACTCAAAGAGTGATTAGGGAGTGGAATGCCCTGCCTGCAGCTGTTGTAGATGCGCCAAGTTTGGTGGCGGTTAAGAGGTTAGTTGATAAGTATATGGATGAGAAGGGCATGGTTTAGTTAGGAGGGGCATTGCTTTTTATTTTGGTCGGCACAACATCGAAGGCCGAAGGGCCTGTTCTGTGCTGTATTGTTCTATGTTCTATGTTCTATGTGGCAATAATAAATCAAATCAAACTGTTGATGCTGGTGTTAATATTCCACTCAAGCAAATCCCATCTTTTCTCATCTATTTCTATTCTCTATTTTCTTCTCCTTGAAACACCTGTTACATTTTCCCTATTCACTTCAATCTGTAGTAGCAGGTTCCACGTTCTCACTACTCTTTGTTTGAAGAAGTTTCCTCCTGGATTTCTCGGTGACTAACTTCTGTAGATGGGCTGAGCTCAGTGCTGTGTGGTAAGTTGAGTTTCGTTTGTATTCATTTTATCTGTAGTGGGTTGAGCAGCTTGCTGGGCAGTTAAGACTCAATTACATTGCTCTGGTGTTGTTGGTAAAATAATATCTTTGAGAATAGTCGTTAGTCAAAATACAGCAGTTTTATTATGGAAGTTTTTGGGAGAAGCCCGATTTTCTAAAACGGTTTGTCAGACTTCTTCCCAAACACAAGTAAGAGGAAATTTTTATATATCCTGGTTCCCATCCCTAGTCATGTCCGCAGTTCTCCAGGAGATCTGTCATGGTTCGCCATCCATCATGTGGTTATTGCTGCCTCAGCAGCTTCGTCCTTTTTGTAGTCAGTTGTCATTGTAGCTGTCTCAAGGCTGCGGCTGTCTCCGTTCTGTTCCTCTAGTGTGATTAGCTGTTACCACATCTCATCACTGGATTGCTGTTTGCTGTATGCTAGTTTGTTTAGCCAGCATACAAGGCTACAAGCTCGCACAAACAAGTTAACTGGCATGCGAGCTTACAGGAGTGCAAAAACAAGTCTTGAAGTGCTTTGCACTAATCTTTATGTATTACAAGTTCATTAACCTGTTCCCTTCTTCATGTGGAGTCACATGTGGAGCAGACTGGGTAAGAACAGCAGATTTCTTTCCCTAAAGGACATTAGTGGACCACAACAGTCCAATAGTTTCATGGTCATTGTTACTGAGACCAACTTTTTATTCCAGGTTGATGAATTGTAACTCCAGTTGCTGTGCTGGAAACATCAGCTTGAGTCTCTGAACTAGAAGCTCCTGAACATGAACTCTGAGTTATTGTTCCGCAAGTGCTTGGAGGCACAACTAAAATTGAGGCAGAAGTTCTTGCTTGTGATTTACTCCTTTCAAGTACAAACATCTGCTGCTGACGCACATGTTGTGATTGCAATCTCCCTTGATGTTTTTTATATTGAGTTCTGTTGATTTGGTGGCAAAATTCTAGAATGGAACATTCCACAGTTCTTGGTTAAATAGCAGACATGACTGTGGTTAAGAATGCTTGCTGCAGGACGCCCTTTTTAATATATTGTTTTGATCATGGTGCGGTGAGATGAGTTATGTAGACTTTGCTTGAACATGTTCTCACTGAGCTGCTGTTCAAGGTGGAGTCTGCAAAATAGGGCTGGGGCAAAACTGTAGACACCTGTGTGTGTGCACGCGCAAGAGATGGGGGGTGCGTGTGTGTGCGCGCAAGAGATGGGGGGTGTGTATGCGTGCGCGCGCGCGCAAGAGATGGGGTGAGACTGGAGGGGTGTGTGTGTGTGGAGACACGTTCCGTGCATGTGTGTGTGTGACGGCAACGGGGGGCGTGTGTGTGTGTGTGTGGGACGGTGCGTGTGTGTGTGTGTGACGGGGGGGGGGGGGGGCGTGTGTGGTTGTGTGACGGGTGGGCGTGTGTGTGTGTGTGACGGGGGGGGGGGAGTGTGTGTGGTGTGTGTGACGGGGGGGGGGGCGTGTGTGTGTGAGGATGGGTGGTGTGTGTGTGTGTGGTGTGTGAGAAGGGGGGGGGGGGGTGTGTGTGTGTGTGTGAGGGGGGTGGTGTGTGTATGTAGTGTGTGACGGGGGGGGGTGTGTATGTGGTGACGGGGCGTGTGTGTGTGTGTGTGTGACGGGGGGGGGCGTGTGTGTGTGTGTGGAGGGGCGTGTGGTGGTGTGGGGGGGGGGCTGTGTGGTGTGTGTGACGGGGGGGGGCGGTAGTGTGTGTGTTGTGACGGGGAGGGGGCGTGTCGTGTGTTGTGTGGTGGACGGGGGCGAGGGGGGGGCGTGTGTGTGACGGGGGGGCCGTGTGGTGTGTGAGTGTGTGTGTACGGGGGGGGGTGTGTGGTGTGTGTGTGTGACGTGTGTGAGGGGGGGCGTGTGTCGTGTGTGTGTGGGTGTGACGGGGGGGGAGTGTGTGTGTGTGTGTGTGACGGGGGGGGCGTGTGTGTGTGTGTGACGGTGGGGGGGGGGTGTGTGTGTGTGTGTGTGTGACGGGGGGGGGGGTGTGTGTGTGTGACGGGGGGGCGGTGTGTTGGTGTGTGTGTGGTGTGTGTGTGAGACGGGGGGGGGGCGTGTGTGTGTGTGTGTGACGGGGGGGGCGTGTGTGTGTGTGACGGGGGGGGCGTGTGTGGTGTGTGGACGGGTGGGGGCGTGTGTGTTGTGTGTGTGTGATGACGGGGGGAGTGTGTGTGTGTGACGGGGGGGGCGTGTGTGTGTGTGACGGGGGGGGGGGTAGGTGTGTGTGTGACGGGGGGGGGGTTGTGTGTGACGTGTGGACGTGTGTGTGTGACGGGGGGGGCGTGTGTGTGTGTGGGACGGGGGGGCGTGTGTGTGTGTGTGTGTGAAGGGGGGGCGTGTGTGTGTGTGTGACGGGTGTGACGTGTGTGTGTGTGTGACGGGGGGGCGTGTGTGTGTGTGTGACGGGGAGGGGGGGCTTTGTGTGTGTGTGTTGTGACGGGGGGGTGCGTGTGTGTGTGTGTGACGGGGGGGGGGGGGTGTGTGTGTGGTGTGGTGACGGTGTGGTGTGTGCGGGGGGGCGTGTGTGTGTGTGTGTGACGGGCGGGGGGGCGTGTGTGTGTGGTGACGGGGGGGGGCGTGCGCGTGTGTGTGTGACGGGGGGGGGCGTGTGTGTGTGTGTGCGGGGGGGAGTGTGTGTGTGTGTGACGGGGGGGGTGGGACGGGGGGGGCGTGTGTGTGTGTGTGACGGGGGAGGGCGGTGTGTGTGTGTGACGGGGGGGGCGTGTGGGGGGGGTGGGTGTGAGGGGGGGGGGGGGGGTGGACGGGGGGGGGTGGTGTGTGTGTGGACCGGGGGGGGCGTGTGTGTGTGGTGACGGGTGGGGGCGTGTGTTGTGTGTGACGGGGGGGGGAGTGTGTGGTGTGACCGGGGGGGGCGTGTGGTGTGTGTGACGGAGGGGGGGGTGGCGGTGTGGAGTGTGTGTGTGTACGGGGGGGGCGTGTGTGTGTGTGTGTGCACGGGGGGGCGATGTTGCTGTGACGGAGGGGGCGTGTGTGTGTGTGTGGAGAATGAGGCGGGGGGGGGCGGGTGGTGTGTGTGTGTGTGTGTGACGGGGGGGGGTGTTTGTGTGTGGTGTGTGACGGGGGGGGCGTGTGTTGTGTGAAGGGGGGGGTGTGTGTGGTGTGACGGGGGTGAGTGTGGTGTGGGTGTGAGGGGCGTTTGTGTGTGTGTGTGGGGGCGGTGTGTGTGGTGTGACGGGGGGGGGGGCGTTTGGTGTGTGTGTGTGTTGTGACGGGGGGGGGGTGTGTGTGTGTGGACGGGGGGGGCGTGTGTTGTGTGTGTGTGAACGGGGGGGGCGCTTGGTGTGTGGTGTGACAGGGGGAGCGTGTGTGTGTGTGTGTGACGGGGGGGGCGTGTGTGTGTGTGTGTGACGGGAGGGGGCGGGGTGTGTGTGTGACGGGGGGGCGTGTGTGTGGTGTGTGACGGGGGGGAGTGTGTGTGTGTGTTGTTGGGGGGGGGGTGGGGCGTGTGTGTGTGTGTGACGGGGGGGGGTGTGTGTGTGTGACGGGGGGGGGGGGGGCGCGTGTGTGTGTGTGTGGACGGGGGGGGGCGCGTGTGTTGTGTGTGAGTGTTTTTGAGAGAAGCAATGGCAGACATTTTGGTAATATTTGAGAATACTCAGAATAAGTAGAAGTATGCAATGAAAAATCCTACGGGAATGATCCATGTTTAACTAAAGAAGTTAAAGAAATTAACAACCTGTGCAAAGATGAGTAAAGCTCAGTCAGAATGTAAAGAACGACAAAGAATGATAAAAGGTTAATCAGGAGAAAGAAATTAGAGTGAGAGGGTAATAGAAATGTAAATACAGATTGCAGGATTTCTATTGGTATTTAAAAAGTAAAGAGTAAAGTGAGTATTAGCTGTCAGAGTGTGAGAATGGGGAGTTAATTGTAGATAATAAGGAAATGGCAGATTAAATGAATAAACATTAGTGGCAATATATTGAGGTCAGTTTGCGTTACAGTTAGAGAAGGTGATGTTTTAAAATGTAAGAAGGTGGATAAATCTCCTGGCCCTGAGCAGGTAGAACACTGCGTGATGGGAGAGAAGAAATTGTAAGAGTCTCCCTCCTTTCTTGAATTAGAGCGGTTAGATTTGATACTTTACAGTCTGGTGGAATTGTTCCAGAATCGAATGAAGTTTGGAAAATTAACACCAACTCCAGCTACTACCTCATCAGCCATCTCATTGAAGACCCGAGGATAAAGTCCAGCAGGATGTAGAGATTTGTTGGCCTGTAGCTCCCTCAGTTTGCTCAGTACACTTCCCTAGTGACTGTAATTCACCAAGTTCCTCTGTGCCTTCCACCTCCCCATTTACAGCTATTACTGGAATGTTACTGATATTCTCGATAGTGAAAACCAAAGCAAAATGTTTACTCATTTAATCTGCCATTTCCTTATTATCTACAATTAACTCCCCATTCTCACACTCTGACAGCTAATACTCACTTTACTCTTTTACTTTTTAAATACCAATAGAAATCATGCTATCTGTATTGTATGAATCTTTCAGCTAATCCACTGATTGATGGATAAGGTATGGATTTTATATGCTGAATAACATTTACTTTGAGATCATCTTCAAACTCTTATGAAGTAAACTGTGAATCATTATCGCCAACATTTTGTTCTGATTTACCAAATCCTGCAGCAATTTCTTCAAGTTTTTCAATTGTTTGTTCAGATGTAATAGATCTCATGACTCCAACTTCTGGCATTTTGAACAAGGAAAATTCCAGCACAGGAACAGGCCCATTGACTCTTTAAGCCTGCACTGACCATGCTGCCATCTAAACTAAAACCCTCTATTTATCCTTCCAGGGACCATATGAGCGCACATCAGTTATGTCCAAGAATGTTTAACTCTCAAACGGACCAATAAAATCTGTATGTAATTGCTGCCATGGTATTTTAGACCATTCTCAAAGGTTTCAAGGAGACAACAGTGGTGTATTTTTTATTTGTGCACAAGATTGTTTATTTTTACAATCTGAGCATCCAGACTTAACCACCAAAAATAACTGTGTGCTAATTCCTTTATCTGTATTATACCAGGATGACCTTTATGTAGCTGTTCAATAACACTTTCATGCAGACTAGGAGAAATGATCACTCAGAAATCCCCACAATGGATACCCATCTTGAACAGTCAAGTCAAACTTTCATGACATATATGGTTTCAAATCAGGATGCATATGATGTGTTTCAGCTATCATATTCATCACCTTTCCAACACAGGTCAAAGCTGTCACAGGCAAATGATCCACAAGCAAAAAATAATGAATGTTAGCAAAACTAGTTGGTTACATTTACTTAAAAGATAAAGGTAAGCATGATAATGCATCAGCATGAGACTCTGATAGATAATTTATATTATAATAATGTGCTGATAAAATCAACTTTGCATTTGCCTAATAGCTAATGATGGAATGCCTTTGTACAACCCAAAACCAGAGTGTTCTAGTTTGCAGAGAGACTTTGACAAGTTGCAGAGCTGGGCCGAGAGGTGGCAAATGGAGTTTAATGTGGAAAAGTGTGAGGTAATTCACTTCGGCAGGAATAACAAATGTGTAGAGTATAGGGCTAATGGTAGAACTCTTAATAGTGTTGATGAACAGAGGGATCTTGGTGTATATGTGCATAGATCCCTGAAAGTTGGTAATCAAGTCGATAAGGTTGTTAAGAAGGCATATGGAGTCTTAGGTTTTATTGGTAGGGGGATTGAATTTCGGAGCCGCAACATCATGTTGCAACTGTACAAAACTCTGGAATGGCCGCACTTGGAGTATTAGAACATAGAACATAGAACATTACAGCACAGAACAGGCCCTTCGGCCTTCGATGTTGTGCCGACCAAAATAAAAAGCAATGCCCCTCCAAACTAAACCATTCCCTTCTATTCCATATACTTATCAACTAACCTCTTAA
>JAGIQG010000005.1:1961617-2019575 GCA_024679065.1 Sphyrna mokarran
TTATAATGTGGCGACCAGAACTGCACACAATACTCCAAGTGCGGCCGCACTAGAGTTTTGTACATCTGCAACATGATGCTGCGGCTCCTAAATTCAATCCCCCTACCAATAAAAGCTAAGACTCCATATTCCTTCTTAACAACTTTATCCACTTGACTGCCTACTTTCAGGGATCTATTGACACATACACCAAGATCCTTCTGTTCCTCAACACTATAAGAGCCCTACCATTAGCCCTATACTCTACACATTTATTGTTCCTGCCAAAGTGCTTACCTCACATTTTCCACATTTAAACTCCATTGCCACCTCGCGGCCAAGCTCTGCAACTTTCCAAGTCAATCTGTAAACTATAACACCCTCTTCACTATCTACCACACCAACAAACTTTGTGTCATTCTGCCAAATTTACTGATCCATCCATCAATACTCATCCAGATCATTTATAAAAATTAAAACGCAGGGTGCCCAAACAGACCCTGAGGACACCACTTGTCACGAAATCCCGATGAATATCTCCCATTCAACCACCACCCTCTGTCTTCTATCTGCCAGCCAATTCCTAATCCAATTAGCTAAATCACCCTCTATTCCACACATCTGCATTTTCTGTAGAAGTCTTCCATGGGCCACTTATTCAAACGCCTTACTAAAGTCCATATATACTACATCAACCGCCTTACCCCCATCCACCTCTTTGGTCACTTTCTCAAAAAACTCAATGAGGTTAGTAAGGCATGACCTACCCTTCACGAAACCATGCTGACTATCCCCAATCAATTCATTTCTCTCTAAATAACTATAAATCCTATCCCTAATAATTCTCTCCAATACCTTGCCCACAACAGAAGTAAGACTCACTGGCTTTAAATTCCCTGGAGGCTCTCTTCCCCTTCTTAAACAATGGGACCACATTCGCTATCCTCCAGTCCTCCGGAACCACACCCGTAACAAACGGAGGACCTGAAGATCAGAGCCAGAGGCTCTGCAATCTCCTCTCTTGCCTCCCAGAGAATCCTAGGTAAATCCCGTCCGGCCCAGGGGACTATCCAACTTCAAACCCTCGAGGGAATTTCTAGCACATCCTCCCGATACTACACAATACTTCCCAATTGCAACCCTGTACCTCAGTGTTCTCCATAGCTACATTTCCAGCACTCTGCGTGAATACCGAAGAGAAATATTTATTCAGTGCCTCACCAATCTCTTCAGGCTCCACGCACAACTTCCCACTGCTGTCTATGACTGGCCCTAATCTTGCCCTAACCAATCTTCTATTCTTAACATATCGAAAGAAAGCTTTAGGATTCTCCTTAATCCTATCAGCCAACATCTTCTCGTGTCCCCTCTTAGCTCTCCTCAATTCACTTTTTAGCTCCTTCCTGGCTAATCTATAGCTATCCATTGCACTAACTGAGCCTTCAAGCCTCATCCTGACATAAGCCTCCTTTTTCCTTTTAACCAGCAAATCAACTTTTTTCGTACACAAAGGTTCTCTTACTCGACCATTTCCTCCTTGCCTGACAGGGACATACTTATCAAGGACTCGCAGCAGCTGCTCCTTGAATAAGCTCCACATTCCAGATGTTCCCAGTCCCTGTAGTTTCCTAGTCCAATCTATGCACCCTAATTCTCTCCTGATGGCCTCATAATTACCCTTCCCCAGCTATAACTACTGCCCCCAGCTTCATGCCTATCCCTATCCATCACTAAGGTGAACGTAACCGAATTGTGGTCACTATCACCAAAATGTTCACTAACTTCCAAGCCTAACACCTGGTCTGGCTCATTGCCAGCACCAAATCCAATGTAGCCTCACCTCTAGTTGGCCTATCTACATACTGAGTCAAAAAACCTTCCTGCACACTCTGTACGAAAACTGACCCCTCTAACGAGCTAGAGCTATAGCTATTCCAATCAATATTAGCAAAGTTATTGTGTACCGTTCTGGTCCCCACATTATAAGAAAGATGTGGAGGCATTGGAGAGGGTACAGAGGAGGTTTACCAGGATGTTGCCTGGTATGGAGAGCAGGTCTTATGAAGAGAGGCTGAGGGATTTGAGGTTGTTTTCGATAGAAAGAAGGCGGCTAAGAGGAGACCTTATTGAAACGTATAAGATGATTAGAGGTTTAGATAGGGTGGACAGTGAAAGCCTTTTTCCGAGGATGGAGAAAGCTAGCACGAGGGGACACAGCTTTAAATTAAGAGGTGATAGTTATACGACGGATGTCAGAGGTAGGTTCTTTACCCTGAGGGTGGTAAGGGTGTGGAATGCCCTGCCTGCAGCAGTTGTAGATGCGCCAAGTTTGGTGGCATTTAAGTGGTTAATAGATAAGTTTATGGATGAAAAGGGAATGGTTTAGGTTAGAACAAAGAACAAAGACCAACACAGCACGGGAAACAGGCCCTTCGGCCCAACAAGCCCACGCCGCCGTCCTAGAGGGTCATTGCTTTTTCTCAATTGGTCGGCGCAACATCAAAGGCCGAAGGGCCTGTTCTGCGCTGTTATGTTCTATGTTCTAGTACTCAAGCATCAATAATCAGTCAATAATGTGAAATGATGACCATATAAATGATGAAACATTTGTATGTTAAGTTATACTCGATGCTTCATTTTCCAGCTGAACATAGTTTGATTGGGCTATTGTTTGTGAAATGATTGTCCCTACTCTATAAATTGAAGCATCACAAACAAGTAGCTTCAGATTAAAATGAATCAATACTTCAGACTTTTGCAAAACATCTTCGACATTCTCACATTCTAATGTCTAGCTGTATAACTCTTCCACTCATAGGAAATTATGCAATAGCTCCAATAATACAAAGAACAATACGTCACAGGAACAGGCCCTTCAGCCCACCAAGCCTGTACTGATATGCTGTTCCTATCCCTCTATTGCCCTCCCCATCAAGTGTCTATCAAGGTACACCTTGAACATTATTAATGTGCCTGCTTCCACCACCTCCACTGGCAGTGGGTTCCAGGAACCCATCACCCTCTGTGTGCACATCTGCCTTAAACTTACCACCTCTCACCTTAAACCTTCGACCCTTCCATCCTGGAAAAAAGCCTCTGACTATCCACCTTTTCTATGCTCTTCATAATTTTCCATCAGGTCTCCCCTCAGCTTCCGTCTTTCCAGTGAATTTATCCAACTTCTCATAATCAACACCCTCGAGACCAGGCAATATCCTGGTAAACCAGCATTGCACCCTCTCCAAAACATCCACGTCCTTCTGGTAGTATGGCCACTAGAATTGCACACAATTCTCCAAATGCATCCTACCTAAAGTTTTATACAACTGTAACATAACTTGTCAACTTTTATATTTGATGCCCAGGCCGATTGAATGCAAACATGCTGTATGCCGCCTTATGCTTTCTAGAAAGTATGGAAATAGATAAATCCCGTGGGCCGGGTGGGATTTATCCTAGGATTCTCTGGGAGGCCGAAGGACTTGTACTGCACTGCAATGTTCTACATTCTATATTCTATAGTAAGGGTGTGCAATGCCCTGCCTGCAACAGTAGTGGACTCGCCAACATTAAGGGCATTTTAAATGGTCATTGGATAAACATATGGATGATATTGGAATAGTTTCGGTTAGATGGGCTTTAGATTGGTTTCACAGCTCGGTGTAACATCGATAGCTGAAGGGCCTGTACTGCGCTGTAATGTTCTAATGTATGTTATCACCTTATCCACCTATGTTACGGTTTTCAGGGATCCATGAACCTGTACATCCAGATCCCCCCACCTCTCCCATATTTTTTAAAAATTCATTTTTGGGACGTTGATGTTGCTGGCTGGTCAGCATATGTTCTCCATTCCTAATTCTCTTGGAGCAGTTGAGAGTCAACCACATTGCTGTGGCTCTGGAGTCGCATGTAGGCCAGACCAGCTAAGGACAGCAGATTTCCTTCCCAAAAGGACATTAGTAAATCAGATATGTTTTTCTGATAATCAGCAATGGTTTTCATGGTCATCAGTAGATTCTTAATTCCAAATAGTTTGTTAATACTTCTAAGGATTCTTCCATTTGCTGTATAATTCACATCAGAATTTGATGTTCCAAAATGCATCACTTCCCATTTGTTTGGATTAAATCCATCTGCCATTTCTCTGCCCAACTCTCTAATCTATCTAAATCCTGTTGTATCCTCTGACTAGCTGATAGAACCAGAGGGTGGTGGTTGATGGGAATTATTCATTGATGGGATAATAATTTTTCAATTATTATCGAAACATATAAGATGATTAGAGGTTTAGATAGGGTGGACAGTGATAGTCTTTTTCCTAGGATGGAGAAAGCTAGCACGAGGGGACACAGCTTTAAATTAAGGGGTGATAGTTATAGGACGGATATCAGAGGTAGTCTTTACCCAAAGGGTGGTTCGGGAGTGGAATGCCCTGCCTGCAGCAGTTGTAGATGCGCCAAGTTTGGTGGCGTTTAAGAGGTTAGTTGATAAGTATATGGAAGAGAAGGGAATGGTTTAGTTTGGAGGGGCATTGCTTTTTATATTGGTCGGCGCAACATCGAAGGCCGAAGGGCCTGTTCTGTGCTGTAATGTTCTATGGAGTTCGGTTACAAGTGGTGTACCTCAGGGATCTGTTTTGGGGCCTCTACTGTTTGTATTTTTTATAAATGATTTGGATGAGAGTATAGAAGGATGGATTAGTAAATTTGCTGATGATACCAAAATTGGAGGAGTGGTAGATAGTGAAGAGGGGTGTTATAGTTTGCAGAGAGAGTTAGATAAGTTACAGAGCTGGGCCGAGAGGTGGCAAATGGAGTTTAATGTGGAAAAGTGTGAGGTAATTCACTTTGGCAGAAATAACAAATGTGTAGAGTATAGGACTAATGGTAGGACTCTTAATGGTGTTGATGAACAGAGGGATCTTGGTGTATATGTGCATAGATCCCTGAAAGTTGGTAATCAAGTCGATAAGGTTGTTAAGAAGGCATACGGAGTCTAGGCTTTTATTGGTAAGGGGATTGAATTTCGGAGCTGCAACATCATGTTGCAACTGTACAAATCTCCTGGTGTGGCCGAACTTGGAGTATTGTGTGCAGGTCTGGTCGCCACATAAGAAAGATGTGGAGGCATTGGAGAGGGTGCAGAGGAGGTTTACCAGGATGTTGCCTGGTATGGAGGGCAGGTCTTATGAAGAGAGGCTGAGGGATTTGAGGTTGTTTTCATTAGAGAGAAGGTGGCTAAGAGGTGACCTTATTGAGGCATATAAGATGAGCAGAGGATCAGACAGGGTGGACAGTGATAGCCTTTTTCCGAGGATGGAGAAAGCTAGCGCGAGGGGACATAGCTTTAAATTAGG
The DNA here is from genome assembly GCA_024679065.1 of Sphyrna mokarran. Classification (NCBI taxonomy): domain Eukaryota; kingdom Metazoa; phylum Chordata; class Chondrichthyes; order Carcharhiniformes; family Carcharhinidae; genus Sphyrna; species Sphyrna mokarran. The sequence continues at coordinate 1,966,956 of JAGIQG010000005.1, forward strand.
GGGTAGTAGTTATAGGACGGATGTCAGAGGTAGGCTGTTTACCCAGAGGGTGGTAAGGGTATGGAATGCCCTGCCTGCAGCAGTTGTAGATGCACCAAGTTTTGGGGGCGTTTAAGTGGTCAGTGGATAGGTTTATGGATGAAAAGGGAATGGTTTAGGTTAGAGGGTCATTGCTTTTTCTCAATTGGTCGGCGCAACATCGAAGGCTGAAGGGCCTGTTCTGCGCTGTAATGTTCTATGACAATCCCAGGCAATCAGCAACTCCACCAATTTTTTTGTCATCTACAAACTTACTAATCAGACCACCTGCATTTTCCTCCAGATCATGTTATGTAAAGTTATAGAGGTTTTCAGCATGAAAACAGGCCTTCGACCCCACTTGTCCACACTGCTTTTTTTTTAAATCCTAAGCTATTCCCATTTGCTCGCTTTTCGCCCATATCTCTCTATACCTATCTTATCCATACAACTGTTTAAATGCTTTTTAAAAGACAAAATTGTACCCACTTCTACTACTACCTCTGGCAGCTGGTTCCAGACACTCACCACCCTCTGTGTGAAAAAAAATTGCACCTCTGGATGCTTTTGTACCTTTCCCCTCTCACCTTAAACCTAAGCCCTCTAATTCTAGATTCCCCTCTCTCTGGGAAAAGATATTGATTATTTACCTTATTTATGCTTCTCATTATTTTATAGACCTCTATAAGATCATCTCTCAGCCTCCTACGTTCCAGGGGAAAAAGCCCAGTTATCCAGCCTCATCTTATAACTCAAACCATCAAGTCCTGGTAGCATCCTGGTAAATCTTTTCTACACTCTTTCTAGTTTAGTAATATCCTTTCTATAATACCGTGATCAAAATTACATACAGTATTCCAAATGTTGTCTTACCAATGTCTTGTACAGCTTCAACAAGACATCCCAACTCCTGTATTCAATGTTCTGACCTATGAAACCAAGCATGCCAAGTGCCACCTTCACCATTCTGTCCACCTGTGACTCCATGTGCAAGGAACTATGAACATATACCTCTAGATCTCTTTGTCCTGTAACTCTTCCGAATGCCCTACCATTAATTGAATAAGTCCTGCTCTGGTTCAGTCTACTAAAATGCATCACCTCGCATTTATCTAAACTGAACTGCATCTGCCATTTGTCAGCCCAATTGACCAAGATCCTGCTGCAATTGGAGATACCTTTCTTCACTGTGCACTATGCCACCAATTTTGGGGTCATCTGCAAACTTACTAACCATGCCTCTGAAATTTTCATCCAAATCATTAATATAAATGACAAATAATAGTGGACCCAGTACTGATCCCTGAGGCACACTGCAGGTGAGTTTGAAAAACAACTCTCTACAACCACTCTCTGGTTTCTGTCAAGAAGCCAATTTTGTATCCATTTAGATACCTCACCCTGGATCCCATGAGATTTAATCTTATTTAACAACCTACCATGCGTTACCTTGTCAAAGGCCTTGCTTTGTCTGCTAAAGTCCATGCAGACAATGTCAACTGCAGTGCCCTTATCTACCTTCTTCGTAAACTCTTTTTAAAAAAAACTCAATGAAATTTATCAGACATGATTTTCCACTCACAAAGCCATGCTGACTGTCCCTAATCAGTTCCTGTATCTCTAAATGCTGTAGATCTTGTCTCTCAAAATATCTTCCAACAATTTACCCACAGATGTGAGACTCACTGGCCTGTAATTCCCAGGCTTTTCCCTGCAGCCCTTTTTAAACAAAGACACAACATTTGCCTCTCTCCAACCTTCAGGCACCTCACCTGTGACTATCGATGATTCAAATATCTCTGCTAGAGGACTTGCAATTTCCTTTCTAGCATCTCAGTGTCCTGGGATACACTTCATCAGGTCCCAGGGATTTATCTACCCTGATGCTCTTAAAGACATCTGGAACTACCACCTCTGTAATATTTACACTGCTCAAGACATCACTATTTATTTCCTGAAGTTCCCTAACATCCATGTTTTCTCAACAGTAAATATTGATGAGAAATATTCATTTAGGATCTCCCCCATCTCTTGTGGATCCTCACATAGATGATCTTGTTGATCTTTAAGAGGTCCTACTCCCTCCCTTGTTATTCTTTTGCCCTTTATGTATTTGTAGAATCTCTTTGGATTCTCCTTTGCCTTATCTGCCCCCTTTTGCCTTCCTGATTTCTCTCAACTTCTACTCCTACACTCCCTATACTCTTAAAGGATTCACTTGATCCCAGCTGCATGTGCATGTTATGTGCCTCCTCCTTCTTCTTGACCAGGGCCTCAATATCTGAATCACTCAATTTCCCACTTCTGCCAGCCTTGCCCTTCACTGTAAGAGGAATGTAGGGTGCCCTGAACTCTGATTAACACACTTTTGAAAGCCTCCCACTTACCAGCTTCCCTCTTCCTTCCCACACACTCCCCCAGTTAACTTTTGAAAGTTCCTGCCTGATATCATCAAAATTGGCCTTGCCCCAATTTAAAATTTGTACTTTTGAGCCAGACCTATCATTCTCCATAGCTATCTTAAAACTAATAGAATTATGGTCACTGGTCCCAAAGTGATCCCTCACTAACACTTCTGTCACCTACCCTTCCTTATTTCCCAAGAGGAGATCACGTTTTGCCCCCTCTCTAGTCAGGCCATCCACATACTGAATGAGAAATTCCTCCTGAATACACTCAACAAATTTCTCTCCATCCAACTCTCTAATACTATGGCTGTTTCAGTCAATGTTGGGAAAGTTAAAATTTCTGATTATTACATCCTACTTTTCTTGGAGCTATCTGTAGTCTACTTACATGAGAACGTAAGAAATAGGAGCAGGAGTAGGCCATCTAGCCCTTCGAGCGTGCCCTCCATTCAATAAGATCATGGTTGATCTGAGGTGGATCAGTTCCACTTATCCACTTGCTCCACATAACCCTTAATTCCCTTATCGATCAGAAATCTATCTACCCGTGACATAAACACTTCCATATTTGCTCCTCAATTTCCCGCTGACTATTTGGGGGTCTATAGTACAGCCCTATCAAAGTGATTTCCTCCTTCTCATTTCTCAGTTTTACCCATATAGACTCAGTGGGTGAACCCTCGGATATATCCCCTCAGTACTGCTGTGATGCTTTCCCTGATCAGAACTGCAACTCCCCCTCCTCTCTTACCTCCTGTTCTATCTTTCCGATAGTATCCGTACCCTGGAACATTGAGCTGCCAGTCCTGTCTCTCTTTTAACCATGTTTCAGTAATTGCTATAATATCTCAGTCCCATGTACCCATCCATGCCCTAAGTTAATCTGCCTTGCTCATCAGGCCTCTTGCATTGAAATAAATGCAGTTTAATTTGAAATTCCTTTCTGTCTTGCTTTTGGCTGATCTGTCTCATCATTAAGATAGGAAGGCACTACTAGGAGTACTAGAAGATACTAGGATTACTGACACTGCCTTTACTACTTAATGTGCTCTCTTTAATTTTCGTGCTGTTCTCAAACTTCTCTTCTATCCCCTCTACTAGTTTGGATACCATCCTCTGCCAAACTAGTTTAAACTCTCCTGAGTGGCTCTAGCAAATCCCCCTGCCAGGATATTTGTCCCCCTCCAGTTCAGGTGTAACCCAGCCCTCTTGAACAGGTCAGCTTTTCCACAGAAGAGATCCCAATGATCCAAAAACCTAAATCCTTGCCTCCTGCACCAACTCTTAAACCAGGCATTCATATACCTAATCTTCCTATTCCTGCTCTCATTAGCATTTGGCACTGGGAGTAGTCCTGAAATTACTACCTTTTGAGGTCCTGCACTTTAATCACCTGCCAAACTCTCTCTATTCACCCTTCAGGACCTCATCCCTTTATCTACATATGAGAGAGGTTCCAGCACTGACCCTGCGGATCTAATAGAGGGGTATAGATAGAATAAACAGGGTTAAGCTTTTTCCTAGGATGGACTCAAATAGCACGAGGGGTCACGGGCTTAGGGTGAGGGGGTAAGGTATAATTTGGATGCTGAAGGGAGTTTTTTCACACAGAGGGTGGTGGGGGTATGGAATGCGCTACCAAGTAAAGTGGTGGAGGCAGGTACTCTGGAGTTATTTAAGAAATACTTAGGTGGGCACATGAACAGAATGGGAACGGAGGGGTATAGAAAACTGATTTAAAATAGGGATCATGAGCCTTGGGAGTCCCTGGGAAATGTGTAAATAGATGATGATATTGATAGAACATAGAACAATACAGCACAAACAGGCCCTTCGGCCCACGAGTTGCACCGATCACATCTACCAATCCACAAACCTATCTATAACCCCCTATCCTATTCTTTTCCATGTATTCATCCAGAAGTCTCTCAAAAGACCCCAGTGAGTTTGCCTCAACAACCTTCGATGGCAGTCAGCTCCATTCACTCACCACCCTCTGAGTGAAAAACCTACCCCTGACATCTCCTTTGTATTTGCTTCCCTGCACCTTAAATCTGTGTCCTCTCGTATTCCACCACTACGAGATGTACTTGTTTTTATCCTACAGGTGCTTTGGTCCACCTTGTTGTCTAACAAGGGGCATACACGCAATGGGTCGTGAGAGGACTGCTCTTGGATTTTTTTTTTCTAGAGTATCCTACTGCTTCACGTTGTTAGTGTACGCTTGACCTGGACAATTTGGGCAACACGACAGCTCAGTGACTATTGCGGTGCTGTGCAGATACATGGATTTGGGCCTGTGTCTGTGGGAGTTTGCACATTCTCCCCATGCTTGCGTGGGTTTTCTCCGGGTGCTCTGGTTTCCTCACATCCCAAAGATGTGCTCTTAAGCTAATTGGCAAAACAAATTCTTCCTAAATTGTCTCAAATTTGGTTTTTAATCCATAGATCTATAAACATAGACAGGGATCACAGGTAGAGGTGGGAACATCGGGGTGGCGGCGCGGGCTCATTGGGCTGAAGGGCCTGTTTCCCGTGCTGTTTTGTTCTTTGTTCTTTAACACCAGTAGCTGCAGATCTCCATTCTGAAAAACATCTTCCACCACTACTCCCTGTCTTCTATAACCAAGTGAGTTCTGTATCCATCTAGCCAGCCCAATCCAAAACTCAGTTACCTGGATTATCCATTTCTTAAACAAAGGAACAACATTGTTCAGTAGCCCGTAGATTAAATTATCATCTAGATAACATTGTATACCTGAGTCATCACTTAAAGTCTGATCTTTTATTATCCTGTCACTACTTCTCATTTTGCCCTGGAGACTATTGAGTTTATGTACTTAATTTTTCAAATGGCTCGAGCCATACAGCAGAACGCCCCCTGCTCTGCACCCCCCCGCCCCCTCTTTTCAAATGTACTCATTACTGTCTGGAATTTCACCTTGCTCTTTTGAAACCAGTAAGAAGTCTGACAACACCAGGTTTAAGTCCAATCGATTTATTTGATAGTGAACATAGAACATAGAACATTACAGCACAGAACAGGCCCTTCGGCCTTCGATGTTGTGCCGACCAAAATAAAAAGCAATGCCCCTCCAAACTAAACCATTCCCTTCTATTCCATATACTTATCAACTAACCTCTTAAACGCCACCAAACTTGGCGCATCTACAACAGCTGCAGGCAGGGCATTCCACTCCCTAATCACTCTTTGAGTAAAGAACCTACCTCTGATATCCGTCCTATAACTCATACCCTTAATTTAAAGCTGTGTCCCCTCGTGCTAGCTTTCTCCATCCTAGGAAAAAGGCTATCACTGTCCACCTATCTAAACCTCTAATCATCTTATATGTTTCGATTAGGTCCCCTCTTAGCCGCCTCCTTTCTAACGAAAACAACCTCAAATCCCTCAGCCTCTCTTCATAGGACCTGCCCTCCATACCAGGCAACATCCTGGTAAACCTCCTCTGTACCCTCTCCCATGCCTCCACATCTTTCTTATAATGTGGCGACCAGAACTGCACACAATACTCCAAGTGCGGCCGCAATAGAGTTTTGTACAGTTGCAACATGATGCTGCGGCTCCTAAATTCAATCCCCCTACCAATAAAAGCTAAGACTCCATAAGCCTTCTTAACAACTTTATCCACTTGACTGCCTACTTCAGGGATCTATTGACACATACACCAAGATCCTTCTGTTCCTCAACACTATTAAGAGCCCTACCATTAGCCCTATACTCTACACATTTATTGTTCCTGCCAAAGTGCATTACCTCACACTTTTCCACAGTAAACTCCATTTGCCACCTCTCGGCCCAGCTCTGCAACTTGTCCAAGCCACTCTGTAAACTAAAACACCCCTCTTCACTATCTACCACACCACCAACTTTAGTATCATCTGCAAATTTACTGATCCATCCCTCAATACCCTCATCCAGATAATTTATAAAAATTACAAACAGCAGGGGCCCCAAAACAGACCCCTGAGGCACACCACTTGTCACCGAACTCCACGATGAATATCTCCATCAACCACCACCCTCTGTCTTCTATCTGCCAGCCAATTCCTAATCCAATTAGCTAAATCACCCTCTATTCCACACATCTGCATTTTCTGCAGAAGTCTTCCATGGGCCACCTTATCAAACGCCTTACTAAAGTCCATATATACCACATCAATTGCCTTACCCCCATCCACCTCTTTGGTCACTTTCTCAAAAAACTCAATGAGGTTAGTAAGGCATGACCTACCCTTCACGAAACCACAAGCTTTTGAGGTTATCCTCTTTGTTAGGTGAATGGAGAGTTCTGGCTTCAGACAGAGCATATAACAGCACAGACAGTTTACAGATTACTGATTAGAATGTGAATCTTTACATCTAACCTGCTATTCAAGTCTTAAAGTAGCTAACAATGTGAGTGGACGGAGCATTGAGCACAGGTTAAAGAGATGTGTATTGTCTCCAGACAATGCAGTAAGTGAGCTTTAGCAAACCCAGGCAAGTGATGGGGGTTACAGATAGTACAACATGAACCCAAGATCCTGGTTGAGACCGTCCTCGTGTGTGGAACTTGGCTATCAGTCTCTGCTCAGTGACTCTGCGCTGTCGTGTGTCGTGAAGGCTGACATGGAAAACACTTACCCGAAGATCAGAGGCTGAATGCCCCTGACCATTTGAAGTGTTCGCCAACAGGAAGGGAACAGTCTTGCCTGGTGATTGTCAAGCGATGTTCATTCATCTGTTGTCGTAGCATCTGCATGGTCTCCCCAATGTACCATGCTTCTTACTGTGTTTACCCCAGTCCAATGCCAGCATCTCCACATCATGACTACTTTTGAAACCATACAAAGTTATTTTTCTTCCTTGGTCTTCCTGTACAGGCATTTCAGTCTTTAATCCTACTGCTGATTTTCCCCAGCTTTCTAATATTCAAGCTCCACAATGTTTCTTTCCTGTACGGTCTTGAAACTCAAAAGGAACCTGCTCTAATGGCATTACTGTCAAATCGTGTAACTGGCCCTTAAAGCAACCATGCATCCACTTAAATATTTAACAGTAATGTTTCCTTTTTTAAGAAAATGCATAGGAATAGAGTCACGGGACCATAAGAGGTGAATAAGGATAAGGCAATTGACATGGTATATATGGACTTTAGTAAGGCGTTCGATAAGGTGGCCCATGGAAGGCTTCTGCAGAAAATGCAGATGTATGGGATTGAGGGTGATTTAGCTAATTGGATTAGGAATTGGCTAGCTGATAGAAGACAGAGGGTGGTGGTTGATGGAAATTATTCATCGTGGAGTTCGGTTACAAGTGATCCCTCAGAGATCTGTTTTGCGGGCCTCTGCTGTTTGTAATTTTTATAAATGATCTGGATGAGGGTATTGAAGGATGGATTAGTAAATTTGCGATGACACCAAAGTCGGAGGAGTGGTAGATAGTGAAGAGGGGTGTTGTAGTTTGCAGAGAGACTTGGACAAGTTGCAGAGCAGGGCTGAGAGGTGGCAAATGGAGTTTAATGTGGAAAAGTGTGAGGTAATTCACTTTGGCAGAAATACCAAATGTATAGAGTATAGGGCTAATGGTAGGACTCTTAATAGTGTTGACGAACGGAGGGATCTAGGTGTATGTGTGCATAGATCACTGAAAGTTGGCAATCAAGTCGAGAAGGTTGTTAAGAAGGCATACGGAGTTTTGGCTTTTATTGGTAGGAGGATTGAATTTCGGAGCCGCAACGTCATGTTGCAACTGTACAAAACTCTGGTGTGGCCGAACTTGGAGTATTGTGTGCAGTTCTGGTCCCCACATTATAAGAAAGATGTGGAGGCATTGGAGAGGGTGCAGAGGAGGTTTACCAGGATGTTGCCTGGTATGGAGGGCAGGTCTTATTAAGAGAGGCTGAGGGATTTGAGGTTCTTTTCATTAGAAAGAAGGCGGCTAAGAGGAGACCTTATTGAGGCATATAACATGATCAGAGGTTTTGATAGGGTGGACAGTGATAGCCTTTTTCCTCGGATGGAGAAAGCTAGTACGAGGGGACATAGCTTTAAATTAAGGGGTGGTAGTTATAGAACATAGAACTAGAACAATACAGCACAGAACAGGCCCTTCGGCCTTCGATGTTGTGCCGACCAAAATAAAAAGCAATGCCCCTCCTAACTAAACCATTCCCTTCTCATCCATATACTTATCAACTAACCTCTTAAACGCCACCAAACTTGGCGCATCTACAACAGCTGCAGGCAGGGCATTCCACTCCCTAATCACTCTTTGAGTAAAGAACCTACCTCTGATATCCGTCCTATAACTCATACCCCTTAATTTAAAGTTGTGTCCCCTCGTGCTAGCTTTCTCCATCCTAGGAAAAAGGCTATCACTGTCCACCCTATCCAAACCTCTAATTATCTTATATGCTTCAATAAGATCCCCCTTAGCCGCCTCCTTTCTAACGAAAACAACCTCAAATCCTTCAACCTCTCTTCATAGGACCTGCCCTCCATACCAGGCAACATCCTAGTAAACCTCCTCTGTACCCTCTCCAATGCCTCCACATCTTTCTTATAATGTGGCGACCAGAACTGCACACAATACTCCAAGTGCGGCCGCACTAGAGTTTGTACAGCTGCAACATGATGCTGCGGCTCCTAAATTCAATCCCCTACCAATAAAAGCTAAGACTCCATAAGCCTTCTTAACAACTTTATCCACTTGACTGCCTACTTTCAGGGATCTATTGACACATACACCAAGATCCTTCTGTTCCTCAACACTATTAAGAGCCCTACCATTAGCCCTATACTCTACACATTTATTGTTCCTGCCAAAGTGCATTACCTCACACTTTTCCACATTAAACTCCATTTGCCACCTCTCGGCCCAGCTCTGCAACTTGTCCAAGTCACTCTGTAAACTAAAACACCCCTCTTCACTATCTACCACACCACCAACTTTAGTATCATCTGCAAATTTACTGATCCATCCCTCAATACCCTCATCCAGATCATTTATAAAAATTACAAACAGCAGGGGCCCCAAAACAGACCCCTGAGGCACACCACTCGTCACCGAACTCCACGATGAATCTCCCATCAACCACCACCCTCTGTCTTCTATCTGCCAGCCAATTTCTAATCCAATTAGCTAAATCACCCTCTATTCCACACATCTGCATTTTCTGTAGAAGTCTTCCATGGGCCACCTTATCAAAAGCCTTACTAAAGTCCATATATACTACATCAACCGCCTTACCCCCATCCACCTCTCTGGTCACTTTCTCAAAAAACTCAATGAGGTTAGTAAGGCATGACCTACCCTTCACGAAACCATGCTGACTATCCCCAATCAATTCATTTCTCTCTAAATAACTATAAATCCTATCCCTAATAATTCTCTCCAATACCTTGCCCACCACAGAAGTAAGACTCACTGGCCTATAATTCCCAGGAAGGTCTCTCTTCCCCTTCTTAAACAATGGACCACATTCGCCATCCTCCAGTCCTCCGGAACCACACCCGTAACCAACGAGGACCTGAAGATCAGAGCCAGAGGCTCTGCAATCTCCTCTCTTGCCTCCAGAGAATCCTAGGGTAACTCCCGTCCGGCCCAGGGGACTTATCCAACTTCAAACCCTCGAGAATTTCTAACACATCCTCCCTATCTACTACAATACTCCCCAATTTGCAACCCTGTACCTCAGTGCTCTCCACAGCTACATTTCCAGCACTCTGCGTGAATACCGAAGAGAAATATTTATTCAGTGCCTCACCAATCTCTTCAGGCTCCACGCACAACTTCCTCCCCACTGCTGTCTATGACTGATTATAGGATGGATGTCAGAGGTAGGTTCTTTACCCAGAGGGTGGTAAGGGTATGGAATGCCCTGCCTGCAGCAGTTGTAGATGCACCAAGTTTAGTGGCATTTAAGTGGTCAGTGGATAGATTTATGGATGAAAAGGAAATGGTTTAGGTTAAAGGGTCATTGCTTTTTTCATAATTGGTCGGCGCAACATCAAAGGCCGAAGGGCCTGTTCTGCGCTGTAATGTTCTATGTTCTAGATAGAGTGGATTCTCGGAGGCTATTTTCTGGGGCTGAAATGGTCGCTATGAGAGGACACAGGTTTAAGGTGCTTGGGGGCAAGTACAGAGGAGATAGAACATAGAACACTACAGCACAAACAGGCCCTTCGGCCCACAAGTTGTGCCGATCATATCTATACTTACCAGGCCTTAGAACTACCTGTAACTCCCAATTCCATTAAATCCCATGTACTCATCCAGAAGTCTCTTGCAAGACCCCAATGAGTTCGCCTCTACCACCGCTGACGGCAACTGATTCCATTCACTCACCACCCTCTGAGTGAAAAACTTACCTCTAACATCTCCTCTGTACTTGCCCCCCAGCACCTTAAACCTTTGTCCTCTCGTAGCGACCATTTCAGCCCTGGGAAATAGCCTCTGAGAATCCGAGATGTTAGAGGTAAGTTTTTCACTCAGAAGGTGGTGACTGAATGGAATCGGTTGCCGTCAGTGGTGGTAGAGGCAAACTCGCTAGAGCCTTTTAACAGACTTTTGGATGAGTACATAGGATTTAATGGGATTGGGAGTTACAGATAGTTCTATGGCCTGGTAGGTACTGATATGATCGGCACAACTTGTGGGCCGAAGGGCCTGTTTGTGCTGTAGTGTTCTATGTTCTATAAACTCCATTTGCCACCTCTCGGCCCAGCTCTGCAGCTTATCTATGTGCCTCTGCAAACTATAACATCCATCCTCACTGTCTACAACTCCTCTGACTTTGGTGTCATCCGCAAATTTACTAACCCATCCCTCTACACCCTCATCCAGGTCATTTATAAAAATGACAAACAGCAGTGGCCCCAAAACAGATCCCTGAGGTACACCATTCGTAACTGAACTCCAGGTTGAATATTTCCCATCAACCACCACCCTCTGTCTTCTATCAGCTAGCCAATTCCTAATCCAAACTGCTAAATCAGCCTCAATCCCATACATCTGCATTTTCTGCAGTAGCCTACCATGGGGAGCCTTATCAAATGCTTTGCTAAAATCCATATACACCACATCAACTGCCTTACCCTTATCTACCTCTTTGGTCACCTCGTCAAAAAAGTGGATAAGGTTTGTGAGGCACGACCTACTCTTCACAAAACCGTGTTGACTATCCCTAATCAATTTATTTCTCTCTAGATGATTATAAATCCTATCTTTTATAATTCTTTCCAAAACTTTGCCCACGACAGAATAAGGGTCACCAGTCTGTAATTCCCAGGATGGTCTCTACTCCCCTTTTTGAACAAGGGGACAACATTTGCCATCCTCCAGTCTTCCTGTAGCCAATGACAACATGAAGATTAAAGCCAAAGGCTCTGCAATCTGCTCCCTAGCCTGCCAGAGAATCCTCGGGTAAATCCCATCCAGCCCAGGGGACTTATCTATTTTCATACTCTCAAGAATTGCTAATACCTCCTCCTTATGTACTTCAATCCCATCTAGTCTACAACCCTGTATCTCAGTTTTCTCCTCGACTACACTGACAAAAAAAATAATCATTCAGTGCCTCTCCTATCTCTTCAAGTTCCACACAACTTCCCACTGCTCTCTGACTGGCCATAATCTTGCCCTAACCAATCTTTTATTCTTGACATACCTATAGAAAGCTTTAGGGTTCTCCTTTATCCTATCCGCCAAAGTCTTCTCATGTCCTCTTCTAGCTCTTCTTAACTCTCTCTTTAGCTCCCTCCTGGCTAATTTATAACTCTCCAGTGCCCTAACTGAGTCTTCATGTCTCATCTTTATTATGAGCCTCCTTCTTTCTCTTCACCAGAGATTCAACTTCCTTAGTACACCACGGTTCCCCTGCTCGACCACTTCCTCCCTTCCTGACAGGTACATATTTATCAAGAACTCGCAGTTGCTACTCCTTGAATAAGTTCCACATTTCAGGTGTTCCCAGCCCCTGCAGTTTCCTACTCCAACCTGTGTATCCTAAATCTCGCCTAATCGCCTCATAATTACCTTTCCCCCAGCTGTAACTTCTGCCCTTCGGTATATGTCTATCCCTTTCCATCACTAAGGTAAATGTAACTGAACTGTGGTCACTATCACCAAAGTGCTCACCTACCTCCAAGTCTAACACCTGGTCTGGTTCATTACCCAGACCCAAATCCAATGTAGCCTCATCTCTTATTGGCCTATCTACATACAAAGAACAAAACAGCACGGGAAACAGGCCCTTCGGCCCAATGAGCCCACGCCGCCACCCCGATGTTCCCACCTCTACCCGCAATCCCTGTCCATGTTTAGAACATAGAACATAGAACATTACAGCACAGAACAGGCCCTTCGGCCTTCGATGTTGTGCCGACCAAAATAAAAAGCAATGCCCCTCCTAACTAAACCATTCCCTTCTCTTCCATATACTTATCAACTAACCTCTTAAACGCCACCAAACTTGGCGCATCTACAACAGCTGCAGGCAGGGCATTCCACTCCCTAATCACTCTTTGAGTAAAGAACCTACCTCTGATATCCGTCCTATAACTCATACCCCTTAATTTAAAGCTGTGTCCCCTCGTGCTAGCTTTCTCCATCCTAGGAAAAAGGCTATCACTGTCCACCCTATCTAAACCTCTAATCATCTTATATGCTTCAATAAGATCCCCACTTAGCCGCCTCCTTTCTAACGAAAACAACCTCAAATCCTTCAACCTCTCTTCATAGGACCTGCCCTCCATACCAGGCAAATCCTGGTAAACCTCCTCTGTACCCTCTCCAATGCCTCCACATCTTTCTTATAATGTGGGGACCAGAACTGCACACAATACTCCAAGTGCGGCCGCACTAGAGTTTTGTACAGTGCAACATGATGCTGCGGCTCCTAAATTCAATCCCCCTACCAATAAAAGCTAAGACTCCATATGCCTTCTTAACAACTTTATCCACTTGACTGCCTACTTTCAGGGATCTATTGACGCATACACCAAGATCCTTCTGTTCCTCAACACTATTAAGAGCCCTACCATTAGCCCTATACTCTACACATTTATTGTTCCTGCCAAAGTGCATTACCTCACACTTTTCCACATTAAACTCCATTTGCCACCTCTCGGCCCAGCTCTGCAACTTGTCCAAGTCACTCTGTAAACTATAACACCCCTCTTCACTATCTACCACTCCACCGACTTTAGTGTCATCTGCAAATTTACTGATCCATCCCTCAATACCCTCATCCAGATCATTTATAAAAATTACAAACAGCAGGGGCCCCAAAACAGACCCCTGAGGCACACCACTCGTCACCGAACTCCACGATGAATATCTCCCATCAACCACCACCCTCTGTCTTCTATCTGCCAGCCAATTCCTAATCCAATTAGCTAAATCACCCTCTATTCCACACATCTGCATTTTCTGTAGAAGTCTTCCATGGGCCACCTTATCAAACGCCTTACTAAAGTCCATATATGCTACATCAACCGCCTTACCCCCATCCACCTCTCTGGTCACTTTCTCAAAAAACTCAATGAGGTTAGTAAGGCATGACCTACCCTTCACGAAACCATAGATCTGTGGATTAGATCTGTGTAGATCTTATAGATCTGTGGATTAAAAAACCAAATTTGAGACAATTTAGGGAGAATTTGTTTTCCCAGTAAGCCTAAGAGCACATCTTTCGGATGTGGGAGGAACTCAGTAAAGTTTTGCAACACCAATTTTAAATCCAACCAATTTATTTGATAGTAAATCCGTGAGCTTTTACATAGAACATAGAACATAGAGCAATACAGCACAGAACAGGCCCTTCGGCCTTCGATGTTGTGCCGACCAAAATAAAAAGCAATGCCCCTCCTAACTAAACCATTCCCTTCTCATCCATATACTTATCAACTAACCTCTTAAACGCCACCAAACTTGGCGCATCTACAACAGCTGCAGGCAGGGCATTCCACTCCCTAATCACTCTTTGAGTAAAGACCTACCTCTGATATCCGTCCTATAACTCATACCCCTTAATTTAAAGCTGTGTCCCCTCGTGCTAGCTTTCTCCATCCTAGGAAAAAGGCTATCACTGTCCACCCTATCTAAACCTCTAATCATCTTATATGCTTCAATAAGATCCCCTCTTAGCCGCCTCCTTTCTAACGAAAACAACCTCAAATCCTTCAACCTCTCTTCATAGGACCTGCCCTCCATACCAGGCAACATCCTGGTAAACCTCCTCTGTACCCTCTCCAATGCCTCCACATCTTTCTTATAATGTGGCGACCAGAACTGCACACAATACTCCAAGTGCGGCCGCACTAGAGTTTTGTACAGTTGCAACATGATGCTGCGGCTCCTAAATTCAATCCCCCTACCAATAAAAGCTAAGACTCCATATGCCTTCTTAACAACTTTATCCACTTGACTGCCTACTTTCAGGGATCTATTGACACATACACCAAGATCCTTCTGTTCCTCAACACTATTAAGAGCCCTACCATTAGCCCTATACTCTACACATTTATTGTTCCTGCCAAAGTGCATTACCTCACACTTTTCCACATTAAACTCCATTTGCCACCTCTCGGCCCAGCTCTGCAACTTGTCCAAGTCACTCTGTAAACTAAACACCCCTCTTCACTATCTACCACTCCACCAACTTTAGTGTCATCTGCAAATTTACTGATCCATCCCTCAATACCCTCATCCAGATCATTTATAAAAATTACAAACAGCAGGGGCCCCAAAACAGACCCCTGAGGCACACCACTCGTCACCGAACTCCACGATGAATATCTCCCATCAACCACCACCCTCTGTCTTCTATCTGCCAGCCAATTCCTAATCCAATTAGCTAAATCACCCTCTATTCCACACATCTGCATTTTCTGTAGAAGTCTTCCATGGGCCACCTTATCAACGCCTTACTAAAGTCCATATATACTACATCAACCGCCTTACCCCCATCCACCTCTCTGGTCACTTTTCTCAAAAAACTCAATGGGTTAGTAAGGCATGACCTACCCTTCACGAAACCACAAGCTTTTGAGGTTATCTCTTTGTTGAGGTGAATGGAGAGTTTCTGGCTTCAGACAGGGGAGCATATAACAGCACAGACAGTTTACAGATTACTGATTAGAATGTGAATCTTTTCATCTAACCTGCTATTCAAGTCTAAAGTGCTAACAATGTGAGTGGACGGAGCATTGAGCACAGGTTAAAGAGATGTTATTGTCTCAGACAATGCAGTAAGTGAGCTTTAGCAAACCCAGGCAATGATGGGGGTTACGATAGTACACATGAACCCAAGATCCTGGTGAGACCGTCCTCGTGTTGGAACTTGGCTATCAGTCTCTGCTCAGTGACTCTGCGCTGTCGTGTGTCGTGAAGGCTGACATGGAAAACACTTTACCCGAAGATCAGAGGCTGAATGCCCCTGACCATTTGAAGTGTTTTCCCAACAGGAGGGAACAGTCTTGCTGGTGATTGTCAGCGATGTTCATTGCATCTGTTGTCGTAGCATCTGCATGGTCTCCCAATGTACCATGCTTCTTACTGTGTTTACCCCAGTCCAATGCCAGCTCTCCACATCAGACTACTTTTGAAACCATACAAAGTTATTTTTCTTCCTGTCTTCCTGTACAGGCATTTTCAGTCTTTATCCTACTGCTGATTTTCCCCAGATTTCTAATATTCAAGCTCCACATGTTTCTTCTGTACGTTTGAAACTCAAAAGGAACCTGCTCTATGGCATTTACGTCAAATCGTGTAACTGGCCCTTAAAGCAACCATGCATCCACTTAAATATTTAACAGTAATGTTTTTCCTTTTTTAAGAAAATGCATTAGGAATATATTCACGGGACCATAAGAGGTGATAAGGATAAGGCAATTGACAGGTAATATGGACTTTAGTAAGGCGTTCGATAAGGTGGCCCATGGAAGGCTTCTGCAGAAAATGCAGATGTATGATTGAGGGGGTGATTTAGCTAATTGGATTAGGAATTGGCTAGCTGATAGAAGACAGAGGGTGGTGGTTTGATGGAAGGTTATTCATCGTGGAGTTCGGTTACAAGTGGTACCTCATGATCTGTTTTGGGGCCTCTGCTGTTTGTATTTTTATAAATGATCTGGATGAGGGTATTGAAGGATGGATTATTAAATTTGCGATGACATAAAGTCGGTGGAGTGGTAGATAGTGAAGAGGGGTGTTGTAGTTTGCAGAGAGACTTGGACAAGTTTGCAGAGGGGCTGAGAGGTGGCAAATGGATTTAATGTGGAAAAGTGTGAGGTAATTCACTTGGCAGGAATAACAAATGTAGAGTATAGGGCTAATGGTAGGACTCTTAATAGTGTTGATGAACAGATGGATCTGGTGTATGTGTGCATAGATCCTGAAAGTTGGCAATCAAGTCGATAAGGTTGTTAAGAAGGCATATGGAGTCTTAGCTTTTATTGGTAGGGGGATTGAATTTCGGAGCCGCACGTCATGTGCAACTGTACAAAACTCTAGTGTGGCCGAACTTGGAGTATTGTGTGGAGTTCTGGTCCCCACATTATAAGAAAGATGTGGAGGCATTGAGAGGGTGCAGAGGAGGTTTACCAGGATGTTGCCTGGTATGGAGGAGGTCTATTAGGAGAGGCTGAGGGATTTGAGGTTGTTTTTCATTAGAAAAAGGCGGCTAAGAGGAACCTTATTGAGGCATATAAGATGATTAGAGGTTTTGATAGGGTGGACAGTGATAGCCTTTTTCCTAGATGTGAGAAAGCTAGTCGAGGGGACATAGCTTTAAATTAAGGGGTGGTAGTTATAGACATAGAACTAGAACAATACAGCACAGAACAGGCCCTTCGGCCTTCGATGTTGTGCCGACCAAAATAAAAAGCAATGCCCCTCCTAACTAAACCATTCCCTTCTCTTCCATATACTTATCAATTAACCTCTTAAACGCCACCAAACTTGGCGCATCTACAACAGCTGCAGGCAGGGCATTCCACTCCCTAATCACTCTTTGAGTAAAGAACCTACCTCTGATATACGTCCTATAACTCATACCCCTTAATTTAAAGTTGTGTCCCCTCGTGCTAGCTTTCTCCATCCTAGGAAAAAGGCTATCACTGTCCACCCTATCTAAACCTCTAATTATCTTATATTTCAATAAGATCCCCCTTAGCCGCCTCCTTTCTAACGAAAACAAACTCAAATCCTTCAACCTCTCTTCATAGGACCTGCCCTCCATACCAGGCAACATCCTGGTAAAACTCCTCTGTACCCTCTCCAATGCCTCCACATCTTTCTTATAATGTGGCGACCAGAACTGCACACAATACTCCAAGTGCGGCCGCACTAGAGTTTGTACAGCTGCAACATGATGCTGCGGCTCCTAAATTCAATCCCCTACCAATAAAAGCTAAGACTCCATAAGCTTCTTAACAACTTTATCCACTTGACTGCCTACTTTCAGGATCTATTGACACATACACCAAGATCCTTCTGTTCCTCAACACTATTAAGAGCCCTACCATTAGCCCTATATTCTACACATTTATTTTTCCTGCCAAAGTGCATTACCTCACACTTTTCCACATTAAACTCCATTTGCCACCTCTCGGCCCAGCTCTGCAACTTGTCCAAGTCACTCTGTAAACTAAAACACCTCTCTTCACTATCTACCACACCACCAACTTTAGTATCATCTGCAAATTTACTGATCCATCCCTCAATACCCTCATCCAGATCATTTATAAAAATTACAAACAGCAGGGGCCCCAAAACAGACCCCTGAGGCACACCACTCGTCACCGAACTCCACGATGAATCTCCCATCAACCACCACCCTCTGTCTTCTATCTGCCAGCCAATTTCTAATCCAATTAGCTAAATCACCCTCTATTCCACACATCTGCATTTTCTGTAGAAGTCTTCCATGGGCCACCTTATCAAAAGCCTTACTAAAGTCCATATATACTACATCAACCGCCTTACCCCCATTCACCTCTCTGGTCACTTTCTCAAAAAACTCAATGAGGTTAGTAAGGCATGACCTACCCTTCACGAAACCATGCTGACTATCCCCAATCAATTCGTTTTCTCTCTAAATAACTATAAATCCTATCCCTAATAATTCTCTCCAATACCTTGCCCACCACAGAAGTAAGACTCACTGGCCTATAATTCCCAGGAAGGTCTATCTTCCCCTTCTTAAACAATGGACCACATTCGCCATCCTCCAGTCCTCCGGAACCACACCCGTAACCAACGAGGACCTGAAGATCAGAGCCAGAGGCTCTGCAATCTCCTCTCTTGCCTCCAGAGAATCCTAGGGTAAATCCCGTCCGGCCCAGGGGACTTATCCAACTTCAAACCCTCGAGAATTTCTAACACATCCTCCCTATCTACTACAATACTCCCCAATTTGCAACCTGTACCTCAGTGCTCTCCACAGCTACATTTCCAGCACTCTGCGTGAATACCGAAGAGAAATATTTATTCAGTGCCTCGCCAATCTCTTCAGGCTCCACGCACAACTTCCTTCACTGCTGTCTATGACTGATTATAGGATGGATTGTCAGAGGTAGGTTCTTTTAACCAGAGGTGTAAGGGTATGGAATGCCCTGGCCTGCAGCAGTTGGTAGATGCACCAAGTTTAGTGGCATTTAAGTGGTCGTGGATAGATTTTTGGATAAAGGAATTGGTTTTAGGTTAAAGGGTCATTGCTTTTTTCATAATTGGTCTGCGGCAACATCAAAGGCCGAAGGTCCTGTTCTGCGCTGTAATGTTCTATGTTCTAGATAGAGTGGATTCTCGAGGCTATTTTCTGGGGGCTTGAAATGGTCGCTATGAGAGACACAGGTTTTAAGGTGCTGGGGGCAAGTACAGAGGAGATAGAACATAGAACACTACAGCAAAACAGGCCCTTCGCCCACAAGTTTGTGGCGATCATATCTATACTTACCAGGCCTTAGAACACCTGTACTCCCAATTCCTTAAATCCTGTACCATCCAGAAGTCTCTTGCAAGACCCCAATGAGTTCGCCTCTACCACGATGACGGCAACTGATTCCATTCACTACCACCTCTGAGTGAAAACGTTTACCTCTAACATCTCCTCTGTACTTGCCCCCCAGCACTTAAACCTTTGTCCTCTCGTAGCGACCATTTCAGCCCTGGGAAATAGCCTCTGAGAATCCGGATGTTAGAGGTAAGTTTTCACTCAAGTTGGTGACTGAATGGAATCGGTTGCCGGGTCAGGGGGGGGGTGGTGTGGTAGAGGCAAACTCGCTAGAGCCTTTAACAGACTTTTGATGAGTAATAGGTTTAATGGGGATTGGGATTTACAGATTGTTCTATGGCCTGGTAGTATGATATGATCGGCACAACTTGTGGGCCGAAGGGCTGTTTGGCTGTAGTGTTCTATGTTCTATAAACTCCATTGCCACCTCTCGCAGCTCTGCAGCATCTATGTCCCTCTGCAAACTATACATCCATCCTCACTGTCTACAACTCCTCTGACTTGGTGTCATCCGCAATTTACTAACCCATCCCTCTACACCTCTCATCCAGGTCATTTATAAAAATGACAAACAGCAGTGGCCCCAAAACAATCCCTGGAGGTACACCATTCGTAACTGAACTCCGTTGAATATTCCCATCAACCACCACCCTCGTCTTCTATCAGCTATCCAATTCCTAATCCAAACTGCTAATCAGGCTCATCCATACATCTTGCATTTTCTCAGTAGCCTACCATGGGAGCCTTATCAAATGCTTTGCTAAATCCATATACACAACATCAACTGCCTTACCCTTATCTACCTCTTTGGTACCTCGTCAAAAAGTGGATAAGTTTTGTGTGGCACGACCTACTCTTCACAAAACCGTGTTGACTATCCCTAATCATTATTTCTCTCTAGATGATTATAAATCCTTCTTTTATAATTCTTTTGTCCAACTTTGCTCAGCGACAGAATAAGGTCACCAGTCTGTAATTCCCAGGATGGTCTCTACTCCCCTTTTTGAACAAGGGGACAACATTTGCCATCCTCCAGTCTTCCTGTAGCCAATGACAACATGAAGATTAAAGCCAAAGGCTCTGCAATCTGCTCCCTAGCCTGCCAGAGAATCCTCGGGTAAATCCCATCCAGCCCAGGGGACTTATCTATTTTCATACTCTCAAGAATTGCTAATACCTCCTCCTTATGTACTTCAATCCCATCTAGTCTACAACCCTGTATCTCAGTTTTCTCCTCGACTACACTGACAAAAAAAATAATCATTCAGTGCCTCTCCTATCTCTTCAAGTTCCACACAACTTCCCACTGCTCTCTGACTGGCCATAATCTTGCCCTAACCAATCTTTTATTCTTGACATACCTATAGAAAGCTTTAGGGTTCTCCTTTATCCTATCCGCCAAAGTCTTCTCATGTCCTCTTCTAGCTCTTCTTAACTCTCTCTTTAGCTCCCTCCTGGCTAATTTATAACTCTCCAGTGCCCTAACTGAGTCTTCATGTCTCATCTTTATTATGAGCCTCCTTCTTTCTCTTCACCAGAGATTCAACTTCCTTAGTACACCACGGTTCCCCTGCTCGACCACTTCCTCCCTTCCTGACAGGTACATATTTATCAAGAACTCGCAGTTGCTACTCCTTGAATAAGTTCCACATTTCAGGTGTTCCCAGCCCCTGCAGTTTCCTACTCCAACCTGTGTATCCTAAATCTCGCCTAATCGCCTCATAATTACCTTTCCCCCAGCTGTAACTTCTGCCCTTCGGTATATGTCTATCCCTTTCCATCACTAAGGTAAATGTAACTGAACTGTGGTCACTATCACCAAAGTGCTCACCTACCTCCAAGTCTAACACCTGGTCTGGTTCATTACCCAGACCCAAATCCAATGTAGCCTCATCTCTTATTGGCCTATCTACATACAAAGAACAAAACAGCACGGGAAACAGGCCCTTCGGCCCAATGAGCCCACGCCGCCACCCCGATGTTCCCACCTCTACCCGCAATCCCTGTCCATGTTAGAACATAGAACATAGAACATTACAGCACAGAACAGGCCCTTCGGCCTTCGATGTTGTGCCGACCAAAATAAAAAGCAATGCCCCTCCTAACTAAACATTCCCTTCTCTCCATATACTTATCAACTAACCTCTTAAACGCCACCAAACTTGGCGCATCTACAACAGCTGCAGGCAGGGCATTCCACTCCCTAATCACTCTTTGGTAAAGAACCTACCTCTGATATCCGTCCTATAACTCATACCCCTTAATTTAAAGCTGTGTCCCCTCGTGCTAGCTTTCTCCATCCTAGGAAAAAGGCTATCACTGTCCACCCTATCTAAACCTCTAATCATCTTATATGCTTCAATAAGATCCCCTCTTAGCCGCCTCCTTTCTAACGAAAACAACCTCAAATCCTTCAACCTCTCTTCATAGGACCTGCCCTCCATACCAGGCAACATCCTGGTAAACCTCCTCTGTACCCTCTCCAATGCCTCCACATCTTTCTTATAATGTGGGGACCAGAACTGCACACAATACTCCAAGTGCGGCCGCACTAGAGTTTTGTACAGTTGCAACATGATGCTGCGGCTCCTAAATTCAATCCCCCTACCAATAAAAGCTAAGACTCCATATGCCTTCTTAACAACTTTATCCACTTGACTGCCTACTTTCAGGGATCTATTGACACATACACCAAGATCCTTCTGTTCCTCAACACTATTAAGAGCCCTACCATTAGCCCTATACTCTACACATTTATTGTTCCTGCCAAAGTGCATTACCTCACACTTTTCCACATTAAACTCCATTTGCCACCTCTCGGCCCAGCTCTGCAACTTGTCCAAGTCACTCTGTAAACTATAACACCCCTCTTCACTATCTACCACTCCACCGACTTTAGTGTCATCTGCAAATTTACTGATCCATCCTCAATACCCTCATCCAGATCATTTATAAAAATTACAAACAGCAGGGGCCCAAAACAGACCCCTGAGGCACACCACTTGTCACCGAACTCCACGATGAATATCTCCCATCAACCACCACCCTCTGTCTTCTATCTGCCAGCCAATTCCTAATCCAATTAGCTAAATCACCCTCTATTCCACACATCTGCATTTTCTGTAGAAGTCTTCCATGGGCCACCTTATCAAACGCCTTACTAAAGTCCATATATGCTACATCAACCGCCTTACCCCCATCCACCTCTCTGGTCACTTTCTCAAAAAACTCAATGAGGTTAGTAAGGCATGACCTACCCTTCACGAAACCATAGATCTGTGGATTAGATCTGTGTAGATCTTATAGATCTGTGGATTAAAAAACCAAATTTGAGACAATTTAGGGAGAATTTGTTTTCCCAGTAAGCCTAAGAGCACATCTTTCGGATGTGGGAGGAACTCAGTAAAGTTTTGCAACACCAATTTTAAATCCAACCAATTTATTTGATAGTAAATCCGTGAGCTTTTACATAGAACATAGAACATAGAGCAATACAGCACAGAACAGGCCCTTCGGCCTTCGATGTTGTGCCGACCAAAATAAAAAGCAATGCCCCTCCTAACTAAACCATTCCCTTCTCATCCATATACTTATCAACTAACCTCTTAAACGCCACCAAACTTGGCGCATCTACAACAGCTGCAGGCAGGGCATTCCACTCCCTAATCACTCTTTGAGTAAAGAACACTATGTTGTGCCTTCGTCAGGCAAATGCAGTGTTCTGATCTGCAGAGGCACTCGTATCCACACACAGTTACAGATTGCTGATTAGAATGCAAATCCTTACATCTAACCTGGTATTCAAGTGTTAAAGTGGCTAACAATGTGTGTGAAGGAAATCCTGAGCATTGGTTAGAGAATTGTGTATTTTCTCCAGACAGCACAGTAAGTGAGGTTTTTTGCTAATCCAGGCAAGTTACGGGGGTTACAGTTAGTGTGACATGAAGCCAAGATCCCTGTTAAGACATCCTCATGTGTGCGGAACTTGGCTATCAGTCTCTGCTCAGCAACTCTGTGCTGTCGTGTGTCACGAAGGCCCCCTTGAAGAACACTTACCCGCAGGTCGGAGGCTGAATGCCATGACTGCTGAAGTGTTCGCCCACAGGAAGGGAACTGTTTTGCCTGGTGATTGTTGAGCGATGCTCATTCATCTGCTGTCGTAATGTCTGCATGGTCTCCCCAATGTACCATGCTTCGGGACATCGACGATGGTATTGTTGCAACTGCCTCAGTACTCAATGCCAACAACTGTTAGTTTCCAGATGCAATTTTACAACTCATCCGCTTCATCTTGGACCCAATGTCTTCACCTTCAACAATCAGCTTTTCATCCAGACACAGGGAACAGCCATGGGGACCAAATTCGCACCTCAGTATGCCAACATCTTCATGCACAGGTTCGAACAAGACTTCTTCACTACATGAGATCTTCAACCAAGGTTGTATACTAGATACATTGATGACATCTTTTTCCTTTGGACTCATGGTGAACATCTTACATCTAACCTGTAAGATGTCACTTTTGAGAAAGTGACCAGAGAGGTGGATGAGGGTAAGGCGGTTGATGTAGTATATATGGACTTTAGTAAGGCTTTTGATAAGGTGGCCCATGGAAGACTTCTACAGAAAATGCAGATGTGTGGAATAGAGGGTGATTTAGCTAATTGGATTAGAATTGGCTGGCAGATAGAAGACAGAGGGTGGTGGTTGATGGGAGATATTCATCGTGGAGTTCGGTGACGAGTGGTGTGCCTCAGGGGTCGTTTTGGGGCCCCTGCTGTTTGTAATTTTTATAAATGATCTGGATGAGGGTATTGAGGGATGGATCAGTAAATTTGCAGATGATACTAAAGTTGGTGGTGTGGTAGATAGTGAAGAGGGGTGTTTTAGTTTACAGAGTGACTTGGACAAGTTGCAGAGCTGGGCCGAGAGGTGGCAAATGGAGTTTAATGTGGAAAAGTGTGAGGTAATGCACTTTGGCAGGAACAATAAATGTGTAGAGTATAGGGCTAATGGTAGGGCTCTTAATAGTGTTGAGGAACAGAAGGATCTTGGTGTATGTGTCAATAGATCCCTGAAAGTAGGCAGTCAAGTGGATAAAGTTGTTAAGAAGGCTTATGGAGTCTTAGCTTTTATTGGTAGGGGGATTGAATTTAGGAGCCGCAGCATCATGTTGCAGCTGTACAAAACTCTAGTGCGGCCGCACTTGGAGTATTGTGTGCAGTTCTGGTCCCACATTATAAGAAAGATGTGGAGGCATTGGAGAGGGTACAGAGGAGGTTTACTAGGATGTTGCCTGGTATGGAGGGCAGGTCCTATGAAGAGAGGTTGAAGGATTTGAGGTTGTTTTCGTTAGAAAGGAGGCGGCTAAGGGGGGATCTTATTGAAGCATATAAGATGATTAGAGGTTTGGATAGGGTGGACAGTGATAGCCTTTTTCCTAGGATGGAGAAAGCTAGCACGAGGGGACACAACTTTAAATTAAGGGGTATGAGTTATAGGACGGATATCAGAGGTAGGTTCTTTACTCAAAGAGTGATTAGGGAGTGGAATGCCCTGCCTGCAGCTGTTGTAGATGCGCCAAGTTTGGTGGCGTTTAAGAGGTTAGTTGATAAGTATATGGATGAGAAGGGAATGGTTTAGTTAGGAGGGGCATTGCTTTTTATTTTGGTCGGCACAACATCGAAGGCCGAAGGGCCTGTTCTGTGCTGTATTGTTCTATGTTCTATGTTCTATGAACATCATTGAAACAACTGTATGATGATATCAACAAGTTCCATCCCACCATCAGACTCACCATGGACTATTCTCCAGAATCAGTTGCATTCTTGGACACACGCATCTCCATCAAGGACGGTCACCTCAGCACCTCACTGTACTGAAAACCGACAGACAACCTCACAATGCTCCACTTCTCCAGCTTCCACCCTAGACACATTAAAGAAGCCATTCCCTGTGGACAAGCCCTCCGTATACACAGAATTTGCTCAGATGAGGAGGATCGTGACAGACACCTCCAGACGCTGAAGGATGCCCTCGTGAGGGCAGGATATGGCGCTCGACTCATCAATCGACAGTTCCAACGTGCCACAGCGATAAACCGCACTGATCTCCTCAGAAGATGAACACGGGACAAGGTGGACAGAGTACCCTTTGTTGTCCAGTACTTCCCCGGAGCAGAGAAGCTACGACATCTTCTCCGGAGTCTTCAACACGTCATCGATGACGATGAACATCTTGCTAGGGCCATCCCCACCCTCCCACTTCTTGTTTTCAGACAACCGCACAACCTTAAACAGATCATTGTTCGCAGCAAACTACCCAACCTTCAGGAGAACGGTGACCACAATACCACATAACCCTGCCACAGCAACCTCTGCAAGACATGCCAGATCATAGACATGGACGACATCATCAAACGTGAGGATACCATTCACCAGGTACACGGTACATACTCTTGCAACTCGCCCAACGTTGTCTACCTAATACGTTGCAAGAAAGGATGTCCCGAAGCATGGTATATTGGGGAGACCATGCAAACACTACGACAGCGGATGAATGAGCATCGCTCAACAATCACCAGGCAAAACAGTTCCATTCCTGTGGGTGAACACTTCAGCAGTCATGGGCATTCGGCCTCCGACCTGCGGGTAAATGTTCTTCAAGGGGGCTTTCGTGATACACGACAGCACAGAGTCGCTGAGCAAAGACTGATAGCCAAGCTCCGCACACATGAGGACGGTCTTAACAGGGATCTTGGCTTCATGACACACTATCTGTAACCCCCGTAACTTGCCTGGGTTAGCAAAAAACCTCACTTACTGTGCTGTCTGGAGAAAATACACAATTCTCTAACCAATGCTCAGGATTTTCTTCACACACATTGTTAGCCACTTTAACACTTGAATAGCAGGTTAGATGTAAGGATTCGCATTCTAATCAGCAATCTGTAACTGTCTGTGTGGGTATGAGTGCCTCTGCAGATCAGAACACTGCATTTGCCTGACGAAGGCACATAGTGTCGAAAGCTCGCGGATTTACTATCAAATAAATTGGTTGGATTTAAAATTGGTGTTGCAAAACTTTACTGAGTTTACCCCAGTCCAATGCTGGCATCTCTACATCATGTGGGAGGGAACCAGAGCGCCCGGAGAAAACCCACGCAAGCACGGGAAGAATGTGCAAACTCCCACAGACACAGGCCCAAATCCATGTATCCGCACAGCATAGCGATAGTCACTGAGCTGTCGTGTTGCCCATCAGATGGTCCAGGTCAAGCGTACCCTAACGACGTGAAGCACTAGGATACTCTCAAAAAAAATTCAAGAGCAGCCCTCTCATGACCCATCGCGTGTATGCCCCTTGTTAGACAACAAGGTGGACCAAAGCACCTGTAGGATAAAAACAAGTACATCAATATCATCATCTATTTACACACTTCTCAGGGACTCCCAAGGCTCATGATCCCTATTTTAAATCAGTTTTCTATACCCCTCATTCCCATTCTGTTCATGTGCCCATCTAAGTATTTCTTAAATAACTCCAGAGTACCTGCCTCCACCACTTTACTTGGCAGTGCATTACATACCCCCACCACCCTCTGTGTGAAAAAACTCCCTCTAGCATCCAAATTATACCTTGCACCCCTCACTCTAAGCCCGTGACCTCTCGTGCTATTTGAGTCCATCCTCGGAAAAAGCTTAACCTTGTTCACTCTATCTATCCCCTTCATAATCTTGTACACTTCTATTAGATCTCCTCTAAGTCTACGTCTTTCTAAGGAAAACAGTCCCAATTTGCCTAATCTCTCCTCGTAACTCAGACCTTCCATATTAGGCAGCATCCTGGTAAACCTCCTCTGCACTCTCTCCAGAGTCTCCACGTCCTTCCGGTAGTAAGGCGACCAGAACTGGATGCAGTGTCACATTGGACAAAAATTGACCCCTCTAACGTGCTTGAACTATAGCTTTTCCGATCAATATTTGTAAATTTAAAGTGCTCCATAACAACTACTTTGTTACTTTCGCTCCTATCCAGGATCATCTTTGCAATCTTTCCTCTACCTCCAATTTGTTGGAAGGCATTTAGAGAGGCAAGGACTGATTAGGGACCGTCAGCATGGCTTTGTGAGTGGAAAATCATGTCTCGCATATTTGATTGAGTTTTTTGAAGGGGTAACCAAGAAGGTAGGTGAGGGCAGGACATTTGATGTTGTCTACATGGACTTTAGCAAGGCCTTTGACAAGGTACTGCAAGATAGGTTGTTGCATAAGACTAAATCTCACAGGATCCAGGGTGAGGAATCTAAATGGATACAAAATTGGCTTAACAGAAACCAGAGAGTGGTTGTAGAGATTTCAAACTGGAGACGTGATCAGTGGTATGCCTCAGATTGATGAGGGGTCGATTGTTAGTTATCATTTATATTAATGATTTGGATGAGAATACAAGAGGCATGGTTAATAAGTTTGTAGATAACACCAAAATTGGTAACCTCTGACTATCCACTCGATCATACCCTTCAACATCGGTCACCAGTGGAGTGCCCCAGGGATCTGTTCTAGGACCCTTGCTGTTTGTCATTTTCATAAATGACCTGGATGAGGGAGTGGAGGGATGGGTGAGTAAGTTCGCCGATGACACGAAGGTCGGTGGTGTTGTGGATGGTCTGGAGGGATGTCACAAGTTGCAGCATGACATCGACAGGATGCAAGACTGGGCGGAGAAGTGGCAGATGGACTTCAACGCGGATAAATGTGTTGTGGTCCATTTTGGCAGATCCAACGGGATGAATGAGTACACTATTAAAGGTAGGAGTCTTAGCTGTGTGGAAGAGCAGAGGGATCTCGGGTCCGGGTCCATAAGACTCTCAAATCGGCCTCCCAGGTGGAGGATGTGGTTAAGAAAGCTTACGGTGTACTGGCCTTCATTCATCGAGTGATTGAGTTCAGGAGTCAGGAGGTAATGCTGCAGCTTTATAGGACCCTTGTCAGACCACACTTGGAGTACTGTGCGCAGTTCTGGTGGCCTCACTATAGGAAGGACGTGGAAGCTATTGAAAGGGTGCAGAGGAGATTTACAAGGATTTTGCCTGGATTGGGAGGCATGCCTTATGAAGACAGGTTGAGGGAGCTGGGACTGTTCTCCCTGGAGAGACGAAGGTTGAGAGGCGACCTGATAGAGATTTACAAGATGTTGAGAGGAATAGATAGGGTGGACTCTCAGAGACGATTTCCCAGGGCTGAAATGGTCGTGACGAGAGGGCACAGATTTAAGGTGCAGGGAAGCAAGTACAGAGGGGATGCTAGGGGAAAGTTTTTCACTCAGAGGGTGGTGAGTGAATGGAATCGGCTGCCGTCGGTGGTGGTCGAGGCGAACTCGCTGGGGTCTTTGAAAAGACTTCTGGATGAGTATATGGGATCCAGTGGGATTGGGGGTTATAGATAGGTCTATGGCTGGGTAGGTTTTGATGTGTTCGGCACAACTTGTGGGCCGAAGGGCCTGTTTGTGCTGTAGTGTTCTATGTTCTATCTTATTTACCTCTACCAGGTCACCTCTCATCCTTCGTCTCTCCAGGGAGAAAACATCAAGCTCTCTCAACCTGGCCTCATAAGGCATGCCACCCAATCCAGGCCAACATCCTTGTAAATCTCCTCTGCACCCTTTCTATGGCGTCCACATCCTTCCAGTAATGAGGCGACCAGAACTGAGCACAGTACTCCAAGTGGGGTCTGAGCAGGGGTTCTATATAGCTGCAATGTTATTCTTGACTCCTCAACTCAATTCCTCATAGTAGATAGGCAATATCTTTTTCAAAAGGGAGGGAGTCTCAAGCTAGAGGACACAGGTTTCAGGTGAGAGGGGAGAGATACAAAAGTGTCCAGAGGGGTAATATTTCCACACAGAGGGTGTTGAGTGTCTGGAACAAGCTGCCTGAGGTAGTCATAGAGCCGGGTACAATTTTGTCTTCCTTTTAACTACCCATTCCAGGTCTGTATTAAAATGGCACCGAAATTTTGATTTATCTCTGAAGTCCTCTTTCCCTTTGAAATCTGGTTACTGCAGGTATCTCTTCAATTCATAACACTTTAGCTGCTTTTCCCCTAAATTCCCCTGAACAGTACCTTGTTCTATTTCTTGATCTCTATTCTGTTAATTTCAGTCTTCCTAAGGCATTTTTTTCTGTTCCAATTCCCTGTTGCCTAAACATTATTTACAACCTTTTCAACCCCCTTTTCCTATTTTCTGGCTGAGCTGACTGATGTTCACTCTCTGGCTTCCTATCTTCAATTGTAATATATGTCTAGCTAAAAATTAAACTCAAAAAACCTTCCTGATTTAATAATGCCTCTGATTGCTAACAGCAACTTTATATTTCTGTCACTCTGATTACTTTTCACGCCATAACCCTCTCTAAGCACAGTAGAAGCCCAGTTTGAACTGGGAAAATCTCTGCACATACGAACACCTTTGTCCAGCATGAATCTAACTCTAGGTTTATTCTTCCTTACACAACAACACTAGATTAAAACAGTGGTGGATTTCTATTATTTAACAACAAAAATATAAATCCCTAAAAACTACCTTTGTTTGCCTGCCTGTGGCAATGATAGGTGAATAAGAATGTGCTAATACTCAACGTTGACTTATCATTTTTTTGCAATCATTTTATTAGTATCACAGCAGTAGGAATTGGTTTTGCAGCAAGTGGAAAAGCATGCCTCCCCCTGAACAGTTGCACATTTTATAATATTATTAAGTTCAATGATCAACAATTTTCAATCAAACACTCGGGGACTTGGAAAGATTAAAATTTCAGTTAGTGCCATTCTTCTCCATTTAAAAAAGGATCATGTTATTAAACTGCAGTCTAATCATCAGGAATTAAATTGTTTGCACAGGCAGCATTCCCTCTGTTATAGCAGCTGATATACTGAGAAAGAGACGTCCCTCATTTTTTAATGTCTTGCCATTAGACAAATTGATGAGTTTTTTTGCTCTGGGCTTTTAGCTGCAGAAAGGTTCTTTCTGTTTGAGCGCCTCCTAGAGGGATACATTTCCAGTATATAAAAATCATCTGTACTGGCAGCTGATTCTCACTGACAGTGCAACAAACACAGTCATATACATACATTTATCACATTCACTGACAATCTGCATCTTTGATTCTTTCTGGAGGACAAGAAGCTTGTTGTAGACTTTATAATTGACCCGAATGTTCTGTATTGCTAGATCAAGTACAAGCAGACATTGACCACTTGTGCAAGCAAAACAAGGCCAGATAACTTGCAAAATCAGTGTCCAATAGAGTGCTGAAAAGTCAGTTAATTAATTTTCTCACTTGAAGCTTGTTGATAAAAATGCACATTTTATGTCGTTTTGAATACTAATGAGATAAACTGAACACAGAGAGCTGAGAGGACATGATAGAAGTGTGCAAAATGAGTGAGGAGAAGTGATAGAGTGGACAAAGTAAAATAGTTTCCTTTGGTGGAGCATTCTAGAATCGGGGACATAGATTTAAGATAAGTGGCTGTAGGTGTAGAGGGGACATGAGGAAGAAACTTTTTACACGGGATGGTGGGTGTCTGAAATTCACTGCCTGAGTTGGAGGAGACAGAGACGGTAAACTCTTTCACCTGGATTGTTTTGGTTTGATTTATTGTTGTCACGTGTTTTAGTGCACGGTGAAACATCTAGTTCCTTGCATGTGATACCTACAAAGCATACTGTACATAAAGAAATTCAGTAAGGCCTGTGACAAGGTCCCTCATGGCAGACTGGTGCAGAAGGTGAAGTTATATGGGATCAGAGGTGAGCTGGCAAGGTGGATACAAAACTGGTTCAGTCAAAGAAGACAGAGGGTAGCAGGGGAAGGATGTGTTTCTGAATGGAGGGCTGTGATAAGTGGTGTTCCTCAAGGATCAGTGCTGGGACCTTTGCTGTTTGTTCTCCAAATTATTTATATATATTACAATGTAACTGGATTGATTAGTAACTTTGCAGACAACATAAAAGTTGGTGGATTTGCAGATAGTGATGGGGACCATCAGAAGATACAGCAGGATATAGATCAGTTGGAGACTTGGGCGGAGAGATGGCAGATAGAGTTTAATCCAGACAAATGTGAGGTAATGCATTTTGGAAGGTCTAATACAGATAGAAAATATACAGTAAATGGCCAATCCCTTAAAACTATTAATAGGCAAAAGGATCTGGGTGTACAGGTACACAGGTCACTGAAAGTGGCCACGCAGATGGAGAACGTAATCAAGAAGGCATACGGCATGATTGCCTTCATCGGCTGGGATATTGAGTTTAAAAATTGGCAAGTCATTTTGCAGCTTTATAGCTGAGCTGGACCACACTTGGAATATAGTGTTCAATTCTGGTTGCCGCAACATCAGAAGAATGTGGAGGCTTTGGAGAGGGTACAGAAAAGATTTACTGGGATGTTGCCTGGTATGGAGGGCATTAGCTATGAGGAGAGGTTGTAGAAACTTGGTTTGTTCTCACTGGAGTGATGGAGGTTGAGGGGAGACCTGATAGAAGTCTACAAGATTATGAGAGACTTGGACAGAGTGGATAGTTAGAACATAGAACATAGAACATTACAGCACAGAACAGGCCCTTCGGCCTTCGATGTTGTGCCGACCAAAATAAAAAGCAATGTCCCTCCAAACTAAACCATTCCCTTCTCTTCCATATACTTATCAACTAACCTCTTAAACGCCACCAAACTTGGCGCATCTACAACAGCTGCAGGAGGGCATTCCACTCCCTAATCACTCTTTGAGTAAAGAACCTACCTCTGATATCCGTCCTATAACTCATACCCCTTAATTTAAAGCTGTGTCCCCTCATGCTAACTTTCTCCATCCTAGGAAAAAGGCTATCACTGTCCACCCTATCGAAACCTCTAATCATCTTATATGCTTCAATAAGATCCCCTCTTAGCCGCCTCCTTTCTAACGAAAACAACCTCAACTCCTTCACCCTCTCTTCATAGGACCTGCCCTCCATACCAGGCAACATCCTGGTAAACCTCCTCTGTACCCTCTCCAAAGCCTCCACATCTTTCTTATAATGCGGGGACCAGAACTGCCCACAATACTCCAAGTGCGGCCGCACTAGAGTTTTGTACAGCTGCAACATGATGCTGCGGCTCCTAAATTCAATCCCCCTACCAATAAAAGCTAAGACTCCATAAGCCTTCTTAACAACTTTATCCACTTGACTGCCTACTTTCAGGGATCTATTGACACATACACCCAGATCCTTCTGTTCCTCAACCCTATTAAGAGCCCTACCATTAGCCCTATACTCTACACATTTATTGTTCCTGCCAAAGTGCATTACCTCACACTTTTCCACATTAAACTCCATTTGCCACCTCTCGGCCCAGCTCTGCAACTTGTCCAAGTCACTCTGTAAACTCTAACACCCCTCTTCACTATCTACCACTCCACCGACTTTAGTGTCATCTGCAAATTTACTGATCCATCCCTCAATACCCTCATCCAGATCATTTATAAAAATTACAAACAGCAGGGGCCCAAAACAGACCCCTGAGGTACACCACTCGTCACCGAACTCCACGATGAATATCTCCCATCAACCACCACCCTCTGTCTTCTATCTGCCAGCCAATTCCTAATCCAATTAGCTAAATCACCCTCTATTCCACACAGCTGCATTTTCTGTAGAAGTCTACCATGGGCCACCTTATCAAACGCCTTACTAAAGTCCATATATACTACATCAACCGCCTTACCCTCATCCACCTCTCTGGTCACTTTCTCAGAAAAAAAGTTAGAACTCAAAAGTTAGAAGTCTTTCCAGGTGGAAGAGTCAATTACTGGGGGGCATTGATTGAAGGTGTAAGGAGCAAGGTTTAAAGGAGATGTACAAGGCAGATTTTTTTACACAGAGGATGGGAGCTGCCTGGAACTTGCTGCTGGGGGAGGTAGAGGAAGGAGAAACAATAGTGAGTTTTAAGGGGTGTCTTGACAAATCCACCAATAGGATGGAAATATAGGGATATGGTCCCCAGAAGGATAGGAAGTTTTAGTTCAGTTGAGTAGCATAGTCGTAGGCCTGTTCCTGTGCTGTAATTTTCTTTGCTCTTTATTCTTTGTAATAGCATTCTGGAATACGTTCAGATTACTTTTCCATTTAGGCTTTATGGTATAAATCCTTTATCATCTCATCTCTCTGCTATAACTCCATTCATCTTTCAGAACTAAATACCTCTGGCTAATGCTCTACACGCTGAGGTCCTTCCTTTACAATCTCATCAAACAGAGTGTCAGCTAACTGGACCCTAACTCCTCCTCCTTTCTCTTTTGTTCTCCCTTCCTGTTTTAACTTCTGACTGTGAGATCTTTTTGCCACACAATCTGAAAAAATTCCAGGGTATTTTTCTTTTAACTCCTCATTTTCCTGGTTTTCTTCTGCCTTTTCCACTATAATGGGCATCACTTCCACCCGTGATCAGCTATTATCATTTCAGAGGATAAACTGTATTCCCAGAATAGCTACGTTTTCCATCACTCCTGTTATCACTTCCCCAATCCTGATTGGAATCTCCATCCTTACTTTACACAGGGGAACACTACTCCTCTCAACATTAATTTCACACATTGCCACTCTCTCAGGCAATGTTTCAAAAGGAATGCAAATATCTTCATCTCTCACTATTAGAGACATGCTAGCTCTCAATGTTTTTCCTGACTCTCAATTTTGATTTCTTTAACTACTTCCTCTGCTCTACCTAAGTAAACCTTACCCACACAGATGAAGTCTTTCTATCTTATTATCCAGCCCGTGTCTAGGCTGTCAACTCTTCTTCAGCTCCTCCTAAAAGTGGAAACACCGGTGATCAAGTTGATTTAAGAAGACATTTGACATGCTTGCCTTCATCAGCTGGGGCATTGAGTACAGGAGTTGGGAAATCATGTTGCAGCTATATAAAACCCTGGTTAGGCTGCGTTTGGAATATTTGAGCACAGAACATAGAACAGTACAGCACAGTACAGGCCCTTTAGCCCTCGATGTTGTACCGAGCTATGTCCGAACCCAAGGTCAAGCTATCCCACTCCTTATCTTTCTGGTGTGCTCTATGTGCGTGCAGTTCTTGTTCCTATTCTACCATAAGGACATGGAAGCTTTGGAGAGAGTGCAAAGAGGTTTCACCACAATGTTTCTGGGTCTCAAGGATGTTGGCAATGAGACAAGGTTGAATAAACAAGGGGTCCCAAGTGCCTTTGTGTTTCTGATTTTCTGAGCATTTCCCCATTTAGATGATAGTCTGTGCTTCCGTTTTTCCTTCCAAAGTGCATAACCTCACACTTTTCTACTTCTTTGCCCACTTTCCTAACCTGTCCAATTCCTTCTGCAACCCCCTGCTTCCTCAATACTGCCTGTTCCTCTACATAGAACATAGAACATAGAACAATACAGCACAGAACAGGCCCTTCGGCCTTCGATGTTGTGCCGACCAAAATAAAAAGCAATGCCCCTCCTAACTAAACCATTCC
This sequence comes from Sphyrna mokarran, assembly GCA_024679065.1. Lineage (NCBI taxonomy): Eukaryota > Metazoa > Chordata > Chondrichthyes > Carcharhiniformes > Carcharhinidae > Sphyrna > Sphyrna mokarran. The sequence continues at coordinate 2,001,939 of JAGIQG010000005.1, forward strand.
CTTCTCATCCATATACTTATCAACTAACCTCTTAAACGCCACCAAACTTGGCGCATCTACAACAGCTGCAGGCAGGGCATTCCACTCCCTAATCACTCTTTGAGTAAAGAACCTACCTCTGATATCCGTCCTATAACTCATACCCCTTAATTTAAAGCTGTGTCCCCTCGTGCTAGCTTTCTCCATCCTAGGAAAAAGGCTATCACTGTCCACCCTATCTAAACCTCTAATCATCTTATATGTTTCGATTAGGTCCCCTCTTAGCCGCCTCCTTTCTAACGAAAACAACCTCAAATCCCTCAGCCTCTCTTCATAGGACCTGCCCTCCATACCAGGCAACATCCTGGTAAACCTCCTCTGTACCCTCTCCAATGCCTCCACATCTTTCTTATAATGTGGCGACCAGAACTGCACACAATACTCCAAGTGCGGCCGCACTAGAGTTTTGTACAGCTGCAACATGATGCTGCGGCTCCTAAATTCAATCCCAGATACATATATAAAGATACATATCTTTATATCATCTGCAAACTTAGCAAGAGAGCCTTTAGTTCCTTCTTCCACATCACTAACGTATATTGTAAAACATAGTGGCCCCAGCATCAACCCCTGAGGCACAGCACCGGCTACCATTCTGAAAAAGATCCCTTTATCCCCACTTTCTGCCTTCTGGCACTCACCATTCTCCTATCCATGCCAGGACTTTACCCTTAGCACCATGGACTCTTAACTTATTTAACAGTCTTCTATGTGGCATCTTGTCAAAGGCCTTTTGGAAATCTAAATAAATCACATCCACTTGTTCTCCTTTCTCTAACTTCCTTTTTATGTCCTCACAGATTTCCCATCTGCTGCCTCCCTCCCTTCTTAAACAGTGGTGTTACATTAGCAACTTTCTAATCCTCTAGGCCTCTCCCTGCCTCCAGTGATTTCTGAAAGATCACTACCAATGCCTGCATAATTTCCTCAGGTATCTCTTTTAGAACCCTGGGGTGTATTCCCAGGGTATTCCCAGGGACAGCAGTGGGAAGTTGTGCGTGGAGCCTGAAGAGATTGGTGAGGCACTGAATAAATATTTCTCTTCGGTATTCACGCAGAGTGCTGGAAATGTAGCTGTGGAGAGCACTGAGGTACAGGGTTGCAAATTGGAGAGTATTGTAGTAGATAGGGAGGATGTGTTAGAAATTCTCGAGGGTTTGAAGTTGGATAAGTCCCCTGGGCCGGACGGGATTTACCCTAGGATTCTCTGGGAGGCAAGAGAGGAGATTGCAGAGCCTCTGGCTCTGATCTTCAGGTCCTCGTTGGTTACGGGTGTGGTTCCGGAGGACTGGAGGATAGCGAATGTGGTCCCATTGTTTAAGAAGGGGAAGAGAGACCTTCCTGGGAATTATAGGCCAGTGAGTCTTACTTCTGTGGTGGGCAAGGTATTGGAGAGAATTATTAGGGATAGGATTTATATTATTTAGAGAGAAATGAATTGATTGGGGATAGTCAGCATGGTTTTGTGAAGGGTAGGTCATGCCTTACTAACCTCATTGAGTTTTTTGAGAAAGTGACCAGAGAGGTGGATGGGGGTAAGGCGGTTGATGTAGTATATATGGACTTTAGTAAGGCTTTTGATAAGGTGGCCCATGGAAGACTTCTACAGAAAATGCAGATGTGTGGAATAGAGGGTGATTTAGCTAATTGGATTAGAAATTGGCTGGCAGATAGAAGACAGAGGGTGGTGGTTGATGGGAGATATTCATCGTGGAGTTCGGTGACGAGTGGTGTGCCTCAGGGGTCTGTTTTGGGGCCCCTGCTGTTTGTAATTTTTATAAATGATCTGGATGAGGGTATTGAGGGATGGATCAGTAAATTTGCAGATGATACTAAAGTTGGTGGTGTGGTAGATAGTGAAGAGGGGTGTTTTAGTTTACAGAGTGACTTGGACAAGTTGCAGAGCTGGGCCGAGAGGTGGCAAATGGAGTTTAATGTGGAAAAGTGTGAGGTAATGCACTTTGGCAGGAACAATAAATGTGTAGAGTATAGGGCTAATGGTAGGGCTCTTAATAGTGTTGAGGAACAGAAGGATCTTGGTGTATGTGTCAATAGATCCCTGAAAGTAGGCAGTCAAGTGGATAAAGTTGTTAAGAAGGCATATGGAGTCTTAGCTTTTATTGGTAGGGGGATTGAATTTCGGAGCCGCAGCGTCATGTTGCAACTGTACAAAACTCTAGTGCGGCCGCACTTGGAGTATTGTGTGCAGTCTGGTCGCCACATTATAAGAAAGATGTGGAGGCATTGGAGAGGGTACAGAGGAGGTTTACCAGGATGTTGCCTGGTATGGAGGGCAGGTCCTATGAAGAGAGGTTGAAGGATTTGAGGTTGTTTTCGTTAGAAAGGAGGCGGCTAAGAGGGGATCTTATTGAAGCATATAAGATGATTAGAGGTTTAGATAGGGTGGACAGTGATAGCCTTTTTCCTAGGATGGAGAAAGCTAGCACGAGGGGACACAGCTTTAAATTAAGGGGTATGAGTTATAGGACGGATATCAGAGGTAGGTTCTTTACTCAAAGAGTGATTAGGGAGTGGAATGCCCTGCCTGCAGCTGTTGTAGATGCGCCAAGTTTGGTGGCGTTTAAGAGGTTAGTTGATAAGTATATGGAAGAGAAGGGAATGGTTTAGTTTGGAGGGGCATTGCTTTTTATTTTGGTCGGCACAACATCGAAGGCCGAAGGGCCTGTTCTGTGCTGTATTGTTCTATGTTCTATGTTCTATGTTCTATGTTCTATTCCATCCGATCCAGATGATTTATCTACCTTCAGACCTTTCAGTTTCTCCAGAACCTTCTTCTTAGCGACAGCCACTACACTCACCTGTGCCCCCCTGACTCTCCTGGAGCTCTGCCATCCCACTGGTGTCTTCCACCATGAAGACTGATGCAAAGTAACTTTGTTTCCTATTATTATTTTTCCAGCCTCATTTTCTAGTGGTCCTATGTCTATTTTTGCCTCTCTCTTACCTTTTATAAATTGAAAAAAACTCTCTTTACATCTTCTTTAATATCACTCCCTGTCTTATCCTTGTCAATCTGCACAGTCTTTTTGGATAATAAAGATCCTTTTGATGATTTCAATCCAACCTGCCTCCGCCCTCTCAGGAAGTTTCTTCCAGACTCCCATTCCCCACTGGGTGAAAAAGCTTTTCCTCACTCACTATTTCTCCTTTTGCTAATTGTTTTGAATCTGTACCCTCTAGTTCTTGATACCGTCTTGAGAGGGAACAGTATCTCACTATTTACCTTGTTCATACACCTCAGGATTATAAATGTCTCTATCAAGTTTCCTCTTAGCCTGCTTTTTTTCCCAAGGTAAACAGTCTCAACCTCACCCAATCTATTCAAATAGCTACAGTCCTTCATTCCTGGCATCATTCTTGTAAATCTCCACTGTCTTCACATCCTTCCTCAAATATGGTTCCCAGCACTGGACGCAAGTTTCCAGATGCGGCTTAACTATTGTCTTATACAAGTTCAACGTGACCTCCTTACTCTTGTGCTCAAAGCCCCATTAACAAAACCTAAGATACGAGATGTTTTATTAATCACTCCCAACCTGTCCTGCCGTCTTCAATGACTTGGATACATATACGGTGAGGTCTCTGTTCCTGCATCACCTTTAGAATTCCTCCTTTGATATTGTTTATCCATATTCTTTCTGTCATCATGAATACATAAATACATCGTATACATGGAGAGGTAGTAAATTGGATTAGACACTGGCTCAATGGAAGAAGCCAGCGAGTGGTTGTGGATGATTGCTTCTCTGAGTGGAGGCCTGTGACTAGTGGAGTGCCACAGGGATTGGTGCTGGGTCCATTGTTGTTTGTCATCTATGTCAATGATCTGGATGATAATGTGGTAAATTGGATCAGCAAATTTGCTGATGATACAAAGATTGGAGGTATAGTGTACGTGAGGAGGGTTTCCAAAGCTTCCAGAGGGATTTGGACCAACTAGAAAAATGGCAGATGGAGTTAATGCAGACAAGTGTGAGGTATTGCACCTTGGAAGGACAATCCAAGGTAGAACATACAGGGTAAATGGTAGCACATTGAAGTATGTAGTAGAACAGAGGGATCTGAGCATACAGATACATAATTCCCTAAAAACGGTATCACAGGTAAATAGGGTCGTAAAGAGTGCTTTTGGAACATTGGCCTTTATAAATCAAAGTATTGAGTATAAGAGTTGGATTGTTATGGTGAGGTTGTATAAGACATTGGTGAGGCTGAATTTAGAGTATTGTGTACAGTTTTGGTCACCTAGTTACAGAAAGGATATCAATAAGGTTGAAAGAGTGCAGAGAAGATTTACAAAGATGTTGCCGGGATTTGAGAAACTGAGTTACAGAGAAAGATTGAATAGGTTAGGACTTTATTCCCTGGACCGTAGAAGAGTAAGGAGAGATTTAATAGAGGTATATAAAATTATGATAGGCTTTTTCCACTGAGGCTAGAGGAGAAAAAACTAGAGGGCGTGGGTTAAGGGTGAAAGGGGAGAAGTTGGGAAAAGAAAGTGTCAGTTAGGAAGAAAAGAAAGTTGTACAAAAGGTTCAGGGAGCTAGGGGATGTTAAGGATCCAGAGGCGTATAAGACTTGTAGAAGGGAGCTTAAGAAGGAAATTAGAGCCAGAAGGGGTCATGAGCAGGCTTTGGCTGGTAGGATTAAGGAGAATCCCAAGGCATTCTACAAATACGTGAAGAGTAAAAGGATGAGAAGAGAAGGGATAGGACCTATAAAAGGTGAAGGAGGAAAAGCCTGTGTGGAATCAGAAGAAATGGCAGAGGTGCTTAATAAGTACTTTGCCTCAGTATTCACAGTGGAGAGTGATCTGGGGGGGGGGGTTGTACTGCAGGATTGCAACAAACTGAAGAGATTGAGTATGTTGACATTAAGAAAGAGGATGTGTTGGAACTGTTAAATTCCATCAAGGTAGATAAGTCGCCGGGACCGGATGGGATGTACCCCAGGTTACTGTGGGAGGTGAGGGAAGTGATTGTAGAGCCCCTGGCGATGACCTTTGTGTCGTCAATGGAGACGGGAGAGGTTCCGGAAGATTGGAGGATTGTGGATGTGGTGCCTATTTTCAAGAAGGGGAACAGGGATAGCCTGGGCAACTACCGACCAGTGAGTCTGACCTCAGTGGTCGGTAAGTTGATGGAGAGGATTCTGAGGGATAGGATTTATGAGCATTTAGAGAAATTCAATATGATCAGGAATATCAACACGGCTTTGTTAAGGGCAGATCGTGCCTTACGAGCCAAGTTGAATTCTTCGAAAATGTGACTGAACACGTTGACGAAGAAAGAGCAGTGGACGTGATTTACATGGATTTCAGCAAGGTGTTTCATAAGGTCCCCCATGCAAGACTTCTTGAGAAGGTGAGAGGGCATGGGATCTAAGGGGCTTTGGCCTTGTGGATCCAGAACTGGTTTGCTTGCAGAAGGCAGACAGTAATTGTGGATGGGTCTTTTTCTGCATGGAAATCAGTCACCAGTGGAGTTCCACTGGGATCTGTTCTGGGACCCTTGCTGTTTGTCATTTTCATAAATGACCTGGATGAGGAAGTGGAAGGATGAGTTAGTAAGTTCGCTGACGACATGAAGGTTGATGGTGTTGTGGATAGTCTGGAGGGATGTCTGAAGTTGCAGTGAGACATAGGTAGGATGCAAGACTGGGCGGAGAAGTGGCAGATAGACTTCAACACGGATAAATGTGTGGTGGTCCATTTTGGCAGGACCAATGGGATGAAGCAGTAAAATATCAAGGATAGGAGTCTTGGTAGTATTGAGGAGCAGAAGGATCTTGGGGTCTGGGTCTACAGGACCCTTAAATCTGCCCCGCAAGTGGGGGATGTGGTCAAGAAGGCGTATGGTGTGCTGGCCTTCATTAATAGAGGAATTGAGTTTCGGAGTCAGGAGGTAATGCTGCAACTTTATAAGACCCTGTCAGAGCCCACTTGGAGTATTGTGTGCTGTTCTAGTCACCTCACTCCAGGAAGGATGTGGAAGCTATTGAGAGGGTGCAGAGGAGATTTACAAGGATATTGCCTGGATTGGGAGGCATGCCTTATGAAGATAGGTTAAGAGAGCTAGGTCTCTTCTCCCTGGAGAGAAGATGATTGAGAGGCGATTTGATAGAGGTTTATAAGATGTTGAGAGGAATAGATAGGGTGGATTCTCGGAGGCTATTTCCCAGGGCTGAAATGGTTGCCATAAGAGGACACAGATTTAAAGTGCTGGGGGGCAAGTGCAGAGGAGATGTTAGAGGTAAGTTTTTCACTCAGAGGGTGGTGAGTGAATGGAATCGGTTGCTGTCAGTGATGGTAGAGGCGAACTCGCTGGGGTCTTTTAAGAGACTTCTGGATGAGTATGTGGGATTTAATGGGATTGGAAGTTACAGATAGTTCTATGGCCTGGTAGGTACTGATATGATTGGTGCAACTTGAGGGCCGAAGGGCCTGTTTGTGCTGTAATGTTCTATAAGTTTAAAGGGAATATTATTGGGGGATTTCTTCACACAGAAGGTGGTGGGAGTGTGGGATGAGCTGCTAGATGAAGTGATAAATGCAGACTCACTTTTATCATTTAAGAAAAACTTGGACAGGTTCGTGGCTGAGAACCCATGGTCCAGGTGCAGGTCAGTGGGACTTGGCAGAAAAATGGTTGAGCACAGACAAGAAGGGCCAAAAGGCCTGTTTCTGTGCTGTAAGGTTCTATGAATCATCTCAAACTTTTCTGCCACTTCAAGGGGTACTTTGTCTGCCCAATTCACTGACACATCTATGTCCATTTGAAGTTCTAAAGCTTTAATTTAAATATCTTCCAATCATTCCAGTTTAATGAGACAAGGACAGTAATTCAATTATTTATTGAATATTTCTAGCACCAACATCAATAGCTGCAGCTCATTAACCCTTTACTGAACTTTAACTCACAACTGTACTTTAATATTAAACTCAATCAACTTTAACTATCTAACTGAAAATAAATGGTACTGAGCTTAGGAAAACCTTCGCTAAAAATATCCTCTAGGAGAATCTATTTATCTTCTCTCTTCGGGTCACAAGCTTTGTTGCGATGGTCATTCTTCTTGGAGTTACTGCCTGCCACACAAAAAACTCAAATGTCTTTTATCCACAATTCTCCACTTGCTTCCGGAAGATTTTCTGTCATCCAGCCAATTGTGTAACTGGAAACTAATCACATGGTTTGAACATCCAGTGAATGATGCCAGAATACTTAGCTCATTTTACACATCCCAGACATTGCAGCCATAACTTGGAGCCTCGCTGTCTCAGTTAATGTAAACTGCTTCCCTAATCTGACCAACTTTAGATCATAGTTCCCAGACCAAAGCCTCTTTACCACCTGCAACTGGTTTTAATCTATAAATTGACCAAAATTCCTAGCATGCTTCACTCTCAGCCAGAATAGCCATTTTAAAGCCACTATTGCCGCTTTTGTTGTGAACTCATAGTTGAGTCATTCTTTCTCTGTCCACACCATCCTCAGTAAGAAGTCTCACAAGACCAGGTTAAAGTCCAACCAGTTTATTTGATGGTTTGCCCCTTTGTCAGATGGGTTTACTATCAAATAAACCTGTTGGACTTTAACCTGGTGTTGTGAGATTTCTTACTGTGTTTACCCCAGTCCAACGCCAACATCTCTACATCCTGACACACCATCCTCACAATGCTTTCAGTCTTCATCTCATACAGAAATTTTGAAATGGTGCCCTGAATTTAGAGTGTGATGAATAATGTAAAAGCTGATTGCCTGCTCTCTGTCTCTGCAGTGGTTGTGAATAATTTGTTACATTCACTCTGACAGCAGAAAAAGTGACATCCCTTGGGAGGAATTGGCACCGGCCTTGCCTACGGTGTGAACGATGCCGAAAGACACTGACCCCTGGTAACCACGCTGAGGTATGTTCCTCAGCTCCTTTTCTCAGCGATTGTGTGGGATACGTGGGGGACCAGTACACTCGCACCTCCCCTGTATAGAGTGTGAGGACTGAGATTCTTAACACTCAACAGCTTCAGATGGAATATTGAGCAAAACTAAGGTTTGCAAACAGCTCGGGCAATATTTTCTCTGTTAGCCCACATGGAGGACTAATAATTGTTTGATTGTACTGCACTATCAGCTAGCAGGGGAATGTTAATGGGACTTGTTTGAGGGATCACTGTGTAGCAGAGAGCTCTATACCTGCAACTCTTCCTTTGGGGAAATCCTGGGATATTTAACCTTTTGTTGTTAAGAATTGATTGTTGCTGGTAAGGCCCCAATTGCCCTTGCAAAGATGGCAGTGAACTGCTGTAGTCAAAGTGATGAAGATTTAGTGCTGTTAGGTCCAGAATTTCAGTCAGCCAGTAATAATGAAGGATTGGCAATGTATTTCCAAGTCAGGACAATGTATAACTTGTAGGGAAACTTGCAGCTGATGGTTTTGCTACAAGAACATAAGAACTAGGAGCAGGAGTAGGCATGCTGGCCCCTCAATCAGTAAGATCACGGCTGATCTTTTTGTGGACTCAGCTCTACTTCCCGCCCGCTCACCATAACCCTTAATTCCTTTACTGTTCAAAAATTTATCTATCCTTGCCTTAAAAACATTCAATGAGGGAGCCTCAACTGCTTCACTGGGCAGGGAATTCCACAGATTCACAACCCTTTGTGTGAAGAAATTCCTCCTCAACTCAGTCCTAAATCTACTTCCCCTTTATTTTGAGGCTATGCCCCTAGTTCTAGTTTCACCCACCAGTGGAAACAATTTCCCTGCTTCTATCTTATTGATTCCCTTCATAATCTTATATGTTTCTATAAGATCTCCCCTCATTCTTGTGAATTGCAATGACTATAGCCCCAGTCTACTCAATCTCTCCTCATAATCCGATCGTCTCAACTCCGGAATCAACCTAGTAAATCTCCTCTGCGTCCGCTCCATAGCTTTTATTGGTAGGGGGATTGAATTTCGGAGCTGCAACGTCATGTTGCAACTGTACAAAACTCTAGTGCGGCCGCACTTGGAGTATTGTGTGCAGTTCTGGTCCCCACATTATAAGAAAGATGTGGAGGCATTGCAGAGGGTACAGAGGAGGTTTACCAGGATGTTGCCTGGTATGGAGGGCAGGTCTTATGAGGAGAGGCTGAGGGATTTGAGGTTGTTTTCGTTAGAAAGGAGGTGGCTAAAAGGAGACCTTATCGAAACATATAAGATGATAGGGTGGACAGTGATAGCCTTTTTCCTAGGATGGAGAAAGCTAGCACGAGGGGACACAGCTTTAAATTAAGGGGTGATAGTTATAGGTCGGATATCAGAGGTAGGCTCTTTACCCAGAGAGTGGTAAGGGTATGGAATGCCCTGCCTGCGGCAGTTGTAGACGTGCCAAGTTTGGTGGCGTTTAAGAGGTTAGTTGATAAGTTTATGGAAGAGAAGGGAATGGTTTAGTTTGGAGGGTCATTGCTTTTTTCATAATTGGTCGGCGCAACATCGAAGGCCGAAGGGCCTGTTCTGCATTGTTATGTTCAATGTTCTATATATCCTTTCTCAAATAAGGAGACCAGAACTGTACACAGTAACTCCAGCACCTTATACAGCTGCAACATAACCTCGCTGTTTTTAAACTCCATCCCTTTAGTAATGAAGGGCAAAATTCCATTTGCCTTCTTAACCTGCTGTATCTGTAAACATAGAACATAAACCAACTCCTTGAGATTCCTGCATAAGGATACCCAGGTCCCTCTGTACAGCAGCATGCTGCAATTTTTTACCATTTAAATAATAGTCCGTTTTTCTGTTATTCCTATCAAAATGACCTCATTTTTGAGGTCACCTCACATTTACCAACATTTTGGTAAAAAACCAAACCGCACATTTTACCAACATTTTACTCCATCTGCCAGACCTACGCCCACTCACTTAGACTATCTATATCTCTTTGCACTCTTTCAGCTTCCTCTGCACATTTTGCTCTGCCACTCATCTTAGTGTCATCTGTGCATTTTGACACACTACACTGCGTCTTCAACTCCAAATCATCTGTGTAAATCATAAACTATTGTGGTCCCAACACTCATTCCTGAGGAACACCACTAGTAACTGATCACCAACCAGAAAAACACCCATTTACCCCCACTCTTTGCTTTCTGTTAGTTAACAAATCCTCTATCCGTGCTAATACATTACCTGTAACACTGTGCACCTTTTATCTTACGGCGCAGCCTTTGACATCTTGTCAAATGTCTTCTGGAAATCCAGATACACCACATCCACAGGTTCCCCATTGTCCACTGCACATGTAATGTTCTCAAAGCATTCCACCAAATTAGTCAAACATGACCTTCACTTCATAAATCCATGTTGCATCTTAGCAATGGGACAATCTATATCTAAATGTCTCGCTATTCCTTCGCTGATGATAGATTGATTAAGTGTGCAGCTGATGGTGTTGCTGTGCATCTAGTGCCTTGCCTTTCTCAGTTGTGGATATTTCAAGTAGGAAGCTGCTGATATGCACCTTATAGATGGTATGTACTGCAGGCACAACCCATTGATATTGGAGGGAGTGGACCATGAGCCCAGGGCTGCAATGCTAATCAGATGGGCTGCTTATTGTTGAGTGTTAATGGAGCTGCATCATTTGGAGAGAGGAGAGTATGAAAACATTTGGTGTCTTGTAGATGCAGAATAGGCTTTGAGGGTGAGGGAGCCACTCATTACAAACTCTGACAAGCAAGATGTTGAACCTGCTACTCCAGGGAAACACAGTAAGAAGCCTCACAACACCAGGTTAGAGTCCAACCAGTTTATTTGATAGTAAACTCACAAGCTTTCGGAAACACTGTTCCTTGTCAGATGTGTGGAAGGTTCTTTCCATGCACCTGACGAAGGAACACCATTTCCGAAAGATTGTGGGTTTACTATCAAATAAACTGGTTGGACTCTAAACTGATGTTGTGAGAATTCTTAGTGTGTTTCCCCCAGTCCAACAACAGCATCTCCACGTTCTGACTCCAGGGAAAGCCTAAGGAATGAAAAACTAACTCATTCGGGCGTATACAAGTTGGGTTTTGCTGAAAAAAAAAGTACAGTTGTTGTTAGATTGGGAAGCTTTGCGAGTCAGAGGTGGAGCTTTTTGGTGGAATTCCTTTACCTGTACACAGCTTTAAACAGAATGATCTTCTTTACTCCTTTGCAGCATGACGGGAAGCCCTATTGCCAAATTCCCTGCTATGGAATTTTGTTTGGACCCAAAGGTAAAGATGAATCCTCTTTCCATTAATTTGAAAACGTGCGATGTGCGACTCAATTGGGAGTTTTTCTCTGCGTACTATTGGCTATTAAATGTTCAGTTACTAATGTAGTACATTGACAGTGTAGACATGCTAGGGCACTCAGGCTGTGCCCATTAACCATCACCCTGCGCTCAGGCTGTGCCCATTAACCATCGCCCTGCGCTCAGGCTGTGCCCATTAACCATCGCCCTGCAGTTCGGGCTGTGCCCATTAACCATCGCCCTGCAGTTTGGGCTGTGCCCATTAACCATCCATCACCCTACAGTTCGGGCTGTGCCCATTAACCATCCATCACCCTGCACTCAGACTGTGCCCCATGTCTCTCGCTACGAGAGAACACAGATTTAAGGTGCAGGGAAGCAAGTACAGAGGAGACGTTAGGGGTAAGTTTTTCACTCAGAGGGTGGTGAGTGAATGGAATCGGCTGCCGTCGGAGGTGGTAGAGGCAAACTCGCTTGGGTCTTTTAAAAGACTTCTGGATGAGTACATGGGATTTAATGGGATTGGGAGTTATAGATAGGTCTGTGGCTTGGTAGGTATAGATGTGATCAGCGCAGCTCATGGGCCGAAGGACCTGTTTGTGCTGTAGTGTTCTATGTCTTCCAACCATTCCTTTGATTTCCTGAGACAGCAGATGTTTCACAGTGAGGAGAAACTTTTCACATGAAGTATTTAACACTGACTTCAGACAATCATCAGAGCTGGTGAAACAGCAACATATTCACAGGAGGGAGAGATAATTCATGTGCGAGATCTACAACATTCTCACAGTCATCTACCCTCCAAGGACACCAATGTATCAAGCAGGGGAATACGTTGCAAGGTGTGCAACAAATCATTTTCACAATCATCAACCCTGCATGCACACCGACACATTCACACACAGGAGAAACTATTTACATGTAGGATGTGTGATAAATCATTTTCTGCTTGATTGAACCTCTGCCTGCACCAATGCATTCACAAAAGACAAAAACCATTCATGTGCAAAGTGTGCGATAGGTCATTCTCAAAGTCCTCAACACTCTGCCTATAACAAGGCATTCACACAAGGGAGAAATCATTCATTTGCAATGTGTGTGACAAATCATTCTCATGTTTATCCTACCTCCGTGCACACCAAAGTATCATACATTAGAAAAACTTCAAATTGTGTGACAAAGTCTTCACGAGGTCATCATGTCCTTACTGATCAGATAATCCACACGGGAGAAACCCGGCAGGTGTGAGATTTGTTCTAAAGCTTTTGCAACATCGACAATCCTCCTGAGACACCAAGGAATTCACACAGTCAGAAACCCTTCAGTTGTCAGGTTTTTTTTTAGAGCAACACAGCACGGGAAACAGGCCCTTCGGCCCAACAAGCCCGCGCCGCCGTCATAATTATATAGTAACAATTCCATTATCCTATTCTAATTTTAGGTTATTCCTAATATGGAAGAGTCTCAATGTAGGGACAATTTGTTTCCCAATCAGCCTAAGAGCGAATTTTTGGGATGTGGGAGGAAACCGGAGCGCCCAGAGAGAACCCACGCAACCATGGGGAGAACGCGCAAACTTCCGCAGACACCAGCCCAATTCCAAGTGTCTGCACAGCTACAGCGATAGTCACTGAGCTGTCATGGTGCCCTTCAGATGGTCCAGATAAAGCACTCATTTACGACATGAAGCACCAGGCAAACCATGAATCAACATCCAAGAGCTGTCCTCGCACCACCTGCCAAATGCATGCTCCTTGTTGGTCAAGTATGGACCGAATTACCTGTGGAAAAAAAAAAGCCATAGTTAAACAGTCCTACTATATCCCTCTATCTGCATAACGCTCATGTGGCTGTCCAAGCGACCCTTAAACAGCCCTAGCGTGCCTGCTCCCACCACCTTACTCGGCAGTGCATTCCACACCCCCACTACCCTTTGTGTGAAAAACTGCCCTCTAATATTCGTCTTATACATAGCCCCCCTCACCCTAAGGCCGTGACCCCTCGTTCTATCCGAATCTAATGGTGGAAAAAGCTTACCACCATTTACTCTATCTATACCCCTCATAATCTTATATACCTCTATGAGATCCCCTCTAAGCCGACGTCTTTCAAGGGAAAACAACCCCAGTCTATTTAATCGTTCCTCATAAGACAGTCCTTCCATACCATGCAGCATCCTGATAAACCTCCTCTGCACTCTCTCCAAGGACTCCACATCCTTCCGATAGTACGGCGACCAGAACTGGACGCAGTATTCCAAGTGAGGCCTAACCAACGTTCTATACAATTGCAACATCAAACTCCTACTGTTGTATTCTATACCCTTTTCTATGAAAGCTAACATACTATACGCTTTCTTTATCACCTTCTCCACCTGTGAAGACACCTTCAGAGACTTGTGAACCTGCACCCCCAAGTCTCTCTGCGCCTCTATACTCCGAATAGTTTTACCTTTTATCCTATAACTCTCTTCTACATTTTTCCGGCCAAAATGCATTACCTCGCATTTATCCGGATTAAATTCCATTTGCCATCTATCTGCCCAGTCTACCCACCTATCTATGTCCTGTTGTATTGCCTGGCACTGCTCCTCTGTACCCGCCAATCCAAGCATCTTAGTGTCATCAGCAAATTTGCTGATCTCACCACATACCCCAACTTCCAAGTCGTTTATGTAGACCACAAATAGAAGAGGACCTAGTACTGAGCCTTGTGGCACTCCACTAGTGACAGGCTTCCAGTCGGAAAAAGAGCCTTCCACTACTACCCTCTGTCTCCTCCTCCCGAGCCAGTTCTCGACCTATCTACATACCTGGCCCTGTATCCCATGCGCCTTCACCTTCTCTATCAGTCTACCATGAGGAACCTTGTCAAACACCTTACTGAAATCCATGTAGACGGCATCAACAGCATGTCCTTCATCAACTGTTTTTGTCACCTCTTCAAAAAATTCCACTAGATTTGTAAGACAAGACTTCCCCTTGACGAAGCCATGCTGCGTATCCCTGATCAGATCGCAGCACTCCAGATGCTCATACATCCTGTCCCTAAGGATCCTCTCCATTAGCTTACCTATAACTGATGATGTGATGAAGCTTTTGCAAAATGGTCGCGACGAGAGGACACAGATTTAAGGTGCTGGGGGGAAAGTACAGAGGAGATGTTAGAGGTAAGTTTTTCAGTCAGAGGGTGGTGAGTGAATGGAATCGGTTCCCGTCAGTGGTGGTAGAGGCGAACTCGCTGGGGTTTTTCAAGAGACTTCTGGATGAGTACATGGGATGTAATGGGATTAGGAGTTACAGATAGTTTTATGGCCTGGTAGGTACTGATATGATCGGCACAACTTGTGGGCTGGAGGGACTGTTTGTGCTGTAGTGTTCTATGTTAACCATCACCCTGCACGCAGGCTGTGCCCGTTAACCATCTGCCGCCCTGCACGCAGGCTGTGCCCGTTAACCATCTGCCGCCCTGCACGCAGGCTGTGCCCGTTAACCATCTGCCGCCCTGCACGCAGGCTGTGCCCGTTAACCATCTGCCGCCCTGCACGCAGGCTGTGCCCGTTAACCATCTGCCGCCCTGCACGCAGGCTGTGCCTGTTAACCATCCGCCGCCCTGCACGCAGGCTGTGCCTGTTAACCATCCGCCGCCCTGCACGCAGGCTGTGCCCGTTAACCATCACATTGATTAGGGACAGCATGGTTTTGTGAGTAGAAAATCATGTCTCACAAATGAGTTTTTTGAAGGGGTAACCAAGAAGGTAGATGAGGGCTGTGCAGTTGATGTTGTCTACATGGACTTTAGCAAGGCCTTTGACAAGGTACCGCATAATAGGTTGTTGCATAAGGTTAAATCTCACAGGATCCAGGGTGAGGTATCTAAATGGATACAAAATTGGCTTCTTGACAGAAACCAGAGGGTGGTTGTAGAGAGTTTTTTTTCCAAACTGGAGGCCTGTGACCAGCGGTGTGCCTCAGGGATTAGAACATAGAACAATACAGCACAGAACAGGCCCTTCGGCCTTCGATGTTGTGCCGACCAAAATAAAAAGCAATGCCCCTCCTAACTAAACCATTCCCTTCTCATCCATATACTTATCAACTAACCTCTTAACGCCACCAAACTTGGCGCATCTACAACAGCTGCAGGCAGGGCATTCCACTCCCTAATCACTCTTTGAGTAAAGAACCTACCTCTGATATCCGTCCTAATCCGTGATTAGTGCTGGATCCACTGTTATTTGTCATCTATATTAATGATTTGGATGAGAATATAGGACACATGGTTAGTAAGTTTGCAGATGACACCAAGATTGTGGCATAGTGGACAGTGAAGAAAGTTATCTCCAATTGCAACGTAATTTTGATCATTTGGACCAGTGGGCTGAAGAATGGCAGATGGAGTTTAATTTAGATAAATGTGAGGTGATGTATTTTGGTCAATTGAACCAGGGCAGGACTTACTCAGTTAATGGTAGGGTGTTGGGGAGAGTTACAGAACAAAGAGATCTCGGGGTACAGGTTCATAGCTCCCTGAAAGTGGAGTCACAGGTGGACAGAGTGGTGAAGATGGCATTCGGCAATGCTTGGTTTCATTGTTGAAGTTGTACAAGACATTGGTAAGGCCACACTTGGAATACTGTGTGTAGTTCTGGTCACCTTATTATAGAAATGATTGAATATAGAACATAGCACAGTACAGCACGGGACAAGCCTTTTGGCCTTCAGTGTTGTGGTGATCTATGTCCAATCCCAAGATCAAGCTACCCCACTCCCTATCATTCTGGAGTGCTCTATGTGCCTATCCAATAACCGCTTGAAAGTTCCTAAAATGTCCGATCCCCTTATTACAGCAGACAGTGCATTCCACATCCCAACCGCTCTCTGAGTAAAGAATCTACCTCGGACATCCCTCCTATATCATATCTTCTTATAAGATATGAATCTTATAGTTACGCCCCCTATTAATAGCTACATGCACCCGAGGAAATAGTCTCTGCACGTCCACTCTGTCAATCCCGCTTATCATCTTATAGAATCATAGAAAAACTACAGCACAAACAGGCCCTTCGGCCCACAAGTTGTGCCGATCTTATCTCTACCTATTAGGCTTACCTATAACCATCAATCCTATTAAGTCCCATGTACTCATCCAGAAGTCTCTTAAAAGACCTATTGAATTTGCCTCCACCACCATCGACGGCAGCTGATTCCACTCACCCACCCCCTGAGTGGAAAAACTTATCCTGACATCTCTTTGTACCTACTCCCCAGCACCTTAAACCTGTGTCCTTTTGTAATGACACGGCTCCGAAATACAATCCCTTTACCAATAAAAGCTAACGTACCAAACGCCTTCTTAACAACCTTATCAACCTGGGTGCCAACTTTCAGGGAGCTATGCATATGTACACCGGGATCTCTCTGCTCGTCGACACTACCAAGAATCCTTCCATTAGCCCTATATTCTGTACTCCTGTTACTCTTAGCAAAGTGAATCAACTCTCACTTTTCCACATTAAACTCCATTTGCTGCACTTGGAGTAACTACCAGGTGTTAGACTTGGAAGTTGGTGAACATTTTTGTGATAGTGACCGCAATTCGGTTACATTCACCTTAGTGATGGATAGGGATAGGCATGAAGATGGGGGCAGTAGTTATAGCTGGGGGAAGGGTAATTATGAGGCCATAAGGAGAGAATTAGGGTGCATAGGTTGGACTAGGAAACTACAGGGACTGGGAACAAAGAAACCATGAGCATGTGGAGCTTATTCAGAGCAGGCTGCTGCGAATCCTTGATAAAGTTATGTCCCTGTCAGAGCAAGGAGGGAAATGGTCGAAAGTAAAGGACAGAACCTTGGTGTACGAAAAAAAGTTATTTATTGCTGGTTAAAAAAAGGAAAAAGAGTCTTATGACAAGGGATGAGGCTTGAATCTCATTTAGTGCAAAAAATGGATAATACTATAGTTAGCCCAGGATGGAGCTAAAAGAGTGAGTTGAGGAGAGCTAAAAGGGACATGAGAAGACTTTGGCTGATAAGGATCAAGGAGGAATCCTAAAGCTTTCCTTTTAGATATGTTAAGAATATAAGATTGAAAGTTATGGGCAAGGTTAGGGCCAGTTATGGACATCAGTGGGAGGTTGTGCTTGGAGCCGAGGATTGGAGAGGCATTGAACAAATCATTTCTTCATTCAGGTATTCACGCAGAGAGGATTATGTAGTTGATGGGAAAACACTGGGATAACAGGGTTTAAACTGGAAAGTCTTGAAAGTAGCATAAGGAGGATGTGCTAGTATTCTTGAGGGTTTGAAGTT
>JAGIQG010000005.1:2019646-2099646 GCA_024679065.1 Sphyrna mokarran
CAGGATGTTGCCTAGTATGGAGGGCAGGTCTTATGAGGAGAGGCTGAGGGATTTGAGGTTGTTTTCGTTAGAAAGAAGGCGGCTAAGAGGAGACCTTATTTAAACATATAAGATGATTAGAGGTTTAGATAGGGTGGACAGTGATAGCCTTTTTCCTAGGATGGAGAAAGCTAGCACGAGGGGACATAGCTTTAAATTAAGGGGTGGTAGTTATAGGACGGATGTCAGAGGTAGGTTCTTTACCCAGAGGGTGGTAAGGTATGGAATGCCCTGCCTGCTGCAGTTGTAGATGCGCCAAGTTTGGTGGCGTTTAACAGGTTAGTAGATAAGTTTATGGACAAAAGGAATGGTTTAGGATAGAGGGTCATTGCTTTTTCTTAATTGGTCGGCGCAACATCGAAGGCCAAAGGGCTGTTCTGTGCTGTAATGTTCTATGTTCTATTGTGTAACAGTTTGGTCTCCACATTATAAGAAAGATGTGGAGGCATTGGAAAGGGTGCAGAGAAGGTTTACCAGGATGTTGCCTGGGATGATTTATGGACAAAAAGGGAATGGTTTAGGTTAGAGGGTCATTGCTTTTTCCTAATTGGTCGGCGCAACATCGAAGGCCGAAGGGCCTGTTCTGCGCTGTAATGTTCTATGTTCTATGATGGATAGGTCTATAGAAAGACTAAGGGACTTGAAGTTATTTTCATTAGAGAGAAGAAGGCTAAGAGTGACTTAATTGAGACATATAAGATGATCGAGGGTTAGATAGAGTGGATAGTGAGAGCCTTTTTCCTCGGATGGTGGAGTAACACGAGGGGACATAGAACATAGAACATTACAGCACAGAACAGGCCCTTCGGCCTTCGATGTTGCGCCGACCAATATAAAAAGCAATGCCCCTCCAAACTAAACCATCCCCTTCTCTTCCATATACTTATCAACTAACCTCTTAAACGCCACCAAACTTGGCGCATCTACAACTGCTGCAGGCAGGGCATTCCACTCCCGAACCACCCTTTGGGTAAAGAACCTGCCTCTGATATCCGTCCTATAACTATCACCCCTTAATTTAAAGCTGTGTCCCCTCGTGCTAGCTTTCTCCATCCTAGGAAAAAGGCTATCACTGTCCACCCTATCTAAACCTCTAATCATCTTATATGTTTCGATCAGGTCCCCTCTTAGCCTCCTCCTTTCTAACGAAACAACCTCAAATCCCTCAGCCTCTCCTCATAAGACCTGCCCTCCATACCAGGCACATCCTGGTAAACGTCCTCTGTACCCTCTCCAATGCCTCCACCTCTTTCTTATAACGTCGGGACCAGAACTGCACACAATACTCCAAGTGCGGCCGCACTAGAGTTTTGTACAGTTGCAACATGACGTTGCGGCTCCGAAATTCAATCCCTCTACCAATAAAAGCCAAGACTCCATATGCCTTCCTAACAACCTTCTCGACCTGACTGCCTACTTTCAGGGATCTATGCACATACACACCAAGATCCCTCTGTTCATCTAGACTACTAAGAATCCTACCATTTGCCCTATACTCTACACATTTATTATTTCTGCCATAGTGCATTACCTCACACTTTTCCACATTAAACTCCATTTGCCACCTCTCGGCCCAGCTCTGCAACTTGTCCAAGTCTCTCTGCAAACTATAACACCCCTCTTCACTATCTACCACTCCACCGACTTTAGTGTCATCTGCAAATTTACTAATCCATCCTTCAATACCCTCATCCAGATCATTTATAAAAATTACAAACAGCAGGGCCCAAAACAGACCCCTGAGGTACACCACTTGTAACCGAACTCCACGATGAATATCTCCCATCAACCACCACCCTCTGTCTTCTATCTGCTAGCCAATTCCTAACCCAATTAGCTAAATCACCCTCTATCCCATACATCTGCATTTTCTGCAGAAGTCTTCCATGGGCCACCTTATCAAACGCCTTACTAAAGTCCATATATACCACATCAACCGCCTTACCCCCATCCACCTCTTTAGTCACTTTTTCAAAAAACTCAATGAGGTTAGTAAGGCACGACCTACCCTTCACAAAACCATGCTGACTATCTCCAATCAATTCATTACTCTCTAAATAACTATAAATCCTATCCCTAATTATTCTCTCCAACACTTTGCCCACCACAGAAGTAAGACTCACTGGCCTATAATTCCCTGGAAGGTCTCTCTTCCCCTTCTTGAACAACGGGACCACATTCGCTATCCTCCAGTCCTCCGGAACCACACCCGTAACCAACGAGGACCTGAAGATCAGAGCCAGAGGCTCTGCAATCTCCTCTCTTTCCTCCCAGAGAATCCTAGGGTAAATCCCGTCCGGCCCAGGGGACTTATCCAACTTCAAACCCTCGAGAATATCTAGCACATCCTCCCTATCTACTTTGATACCTTCCAGTTTGCTACCCTGTACCTCAGTGTTCTCCATAACTACATTTACGTCACCCTGCGTGAATACCGAAGAGAAATATTTATTCAGTGCCTCTCCAATCTCTTCAGGCTCCACGCACAACTTCCCACTGCTGTCTATGACTGGCCTAATCTTGTCCTAACCAATCTTCTATTCTTAACATATCTAAAGAAAGCTTTAGGATTCTCCTTAATCCTATCAGCCAAAGTCTTCTCATGTCCTCTCTTTGCTCTCCTCAATTCCCTCTTTAGCTCCCTCCTGGCTAATCTATAGCTATCCATTGCACTAACTGAGCCTTCAAGCCTCATCCTGACATACGCCTCCTTTTTCCTTTTAACCAGCAAATCAACTTTTTTCGTACACCAAGGTTCTCTTACTCGACCATTTCCTCCTTGCCTGACAGGGACATACTTACCAAGGACCCGCAGCAGCTGCTCCTTGAATAAGCTCCACATTCCAGATGTTCCCAGTCCCTGTAGCTTCCTAGTCCAATCTATGCACCCTGATTCTCTCCTGATGGCCTCATAATTACCCTTCCCCCAGCTATAACTACAGCCCCCA
Source organism: Sphyrna mokarran (assembly GCA_024679065.1). Lineage (NCBI taxonomy): Eukaryota > Metazoa > Chordata > Chondrichthyes > Carcharhiniformes > Carcharhinidae > Sphyrna > Sphyrna mokarran. The sequence continues at coordinate 2,022,634 of JAGIQG010000005.1, forward strand.
GCTTCATGCCTATCCCTGTCCATCACTAAGGTGAACGGAACCGAATTGTGGTCACTATCACCAAAATGTTCACTAACTTCCAAGCCTAACCCCTGGTCTGGCTCATTGCCCAGCACCAAATCCAATGTAGCCTCACCTCTAGTTGGCCTATCTACATACTGAGTCAAAAAAAAACCCTCCTGCACACTTTGTACGAAAACTGACCCCTCTAACAAGCTAGAGCTATAGCTATTCCAATCAATATTAGTAAAGTTAAAGTCCCCCATTACAATTACCCTATTACTTTCACTCCTGACCAGAATTGACTTTGCCATCCTTTCCTCTACCTCTCTAGAACTTTTAGGAGGTCTATAAAAGACTCCCAACAGGGTGACCTCTCCTTTCCTGTTTCTAATCTCAGCCCGTACTACCTCAACAGACAAGTCCTCATCAAACTTCTTCTCTGTCACTGTGATACAGTCTTTGACCAATAATGCCACTCCTCCCTCCCTTCTACCTCCTTCTCTACTCCGACTAAAGCATTTGAACCCTGGAACCTGCAACATCCATTCTTGTCCCTGCTCTACCCAAGTCTCTGAAATGGCCATAGTTTTAAATTAAGAGGTGGTAGTTATAGGACAGATGCTAGAGGTGGGTTCTTTACTCAGAGGGTAGTAAGGGTATGGAATGCCCTGCCTGCAGCAGTTGTGGACTCGTCAAGTTTAAGGGCGTTCAAATGGGTAGTGGATAGGCATATGGATAACATTGGAATCGTTTAGGATAGAGGGTCATAAAATTGGTTATATTGGTCGGCGCAACATCGAGGGCCGAAGGGCCTGTACTGCGTTATAATGTTCTATGTTCTTCTATGTTCAATAAAATAATGAGGGATACAGATCAGCTAGATAGTCAATATATTTTCCCAAAGTTAGGGGAATCTAAAACTAGAGAGTATAGGTTTAAGGTGAGAGGGGACAGATACAATAGTGTCCACAGAGGCAGTATTTTGTCACAGAGAATGGTTTGTATCTGGAACAAGCTGCCAGAGGTAGTATAAAGGCAGATACAGTTTTACCTTTTAAAAAGCATTTAGAAAGTTACATGGATAAGATGGATATAGAGAGATATGGGCCAAATGCAGACAATTGGGATTAACTTATGGGTTTTAAGCAAAAAAGGGGAGCGTGGACAAGTTGGGCTGTCGGGCTTGTTTCCATGCTGTAAACCTCCATGACTCTCTAACACTATCCTACACACTGCACTCAGAGACTGTGCCCATTAACCATCCATTCCCCCACATTCTGTGTGTTGGTTCATGAATCCCTGATGAGCTCTGCAGGCTCCCTTGTGTGTCTGCCGCCTGCTGCACCATTGCTGTCTCTGATGCTTTATTTGAGCAGAAGTATTTGTCTTGTTTGCAGGTGTGAACATTGGCAATGTTGGCTGCTACATTTACAATGACTAATTGGCTTTATCCACCAATGCAGGATGCTCTTCTGTCCGGTAAGCAAATGTTTTCTTACACAGCCTGTGAGTGTACTCAGTGGAAATACCTCATGAACTCAGGTAAATGGGAATGGAGAATTAGCTTAGCTTTGGAATATGGGCTGGCAATTGGCAGGATTAGAGAATCTTTACTGTGCCATAGATCAATATTGTCTCACTGAAGGAGCATTCTACCTTACCCTTATTCCTGTGATAGTGCACATTCACTGTTCCAAAATGCAGTCCAATTCTGTTTCAAACACTTCATTCAAAGCTGCCTCCACCACCTTCAGGATATTCGTCATTCTGGACTGCAAACACTTTATGCAGTACGACATCTGGCTATTTGACCTTGCCCCAAAGAATGCTCTGCAGCTGCTCTCGACATCCTGGACTCTGGCAGCAGGGAGGCAATATACTATCCTGGAGTCACATGTATGGCCACGGAAACCTCTAACTATGGAATTCCTGACCACAACAGCATATTCACTCTTCCATTTCTCCTCCTGGGAAGCTGAGGTACTCGAGCTGTCACAAGCTTGGCTATTGTTGCAGTAGAAAGTAGGGACAGGAATAGGCCATTACGAATATGCACCACTATGAATAACCTTGAGACGGAACGCCCCAAAACCTTGTTCATTGTGGCCGGGAACTTCAGTCAGGCCAAGTTCAAAGGTACGACCAAGTTATCACCAATATGTCTCCTGTTCCACCAGAGGCCCAAACATCCTGAACTACTGCTACATAAACATCAAACATGCCACCCGCTCTGTTGCCCCCTACCCTTTGGCAAATTAGACCACAAGACTGTGATCCTGCTCTTGGCTTACAAGCAAAAACTGAAACAGGAGAATCCGTCAAAGCAAGTCTTGCAATGTTGGTTTGAGGAATTGGTACTGTTTGGAGTCGGTGGACTGGTCAGTACTTAAAAACTCTTCGACAGTCTGAATGAGTACACCACTACAGTAACTGACTTCATTAGCAAGTGTGTATAAGACTGTGTGCCAAAAAGCAAATCCATGTGTTCCCCAGTGGGGAAACTATGGGTGAACAGGGATATCCACTGCTTGCTGAAGTCCAGGTCTGAGGCATTCAAGTCAGGCAACCCTCAGCTGTACAAGAAATCCAGATATGATCTAAGGAGATCCATTAAAGACAGTACTGGACCAAATGAGAGTCCCAGGCTATCTACACAGATCCCCACTGACTATGGCAAGGCCTGCAGGATGTAACAAGTTACAAGATGAAGGCATGTAAAATCCTCAGATAGAGGGTGGAGGGCACAACACACCCTCCCTGATCAAACTCAATGCAATAGAACGTAGAACACTACTGCACAAACAGGCCCTTTGGCCCACAAGTTGTGCCGATCATATCACCTACCTACCAGGCCTATCTATAACCTTCAATCCCATTTAATCCCATGTACTCATCCAGAAGTCTTTTAAAAGACCCCAGCGACTTCGCTTCTACCACCACCGACGGCAGCCGATTCCATTCACTCACCACCTTCTGAGTGAAAAATCTACCCCTGACATCTCTTCTGTACCTACTCCCCAGTACCTTAAACCTGTGTCTTCTCGTAGTGACCATTTTAGCTCTGGGAAATAGAGTAATTCTCAGAGGCTATCTATTCCTCTCAACATCTTATAAACCCCTATCAGGTCACCTCTCTACCACTTCCTCCCTGCCTGACAGGTACATATTTATCAAGGATTCGGGGTATCTGTTCCTTGAATAAGTTCCACACCCAAGCTATCCCACTCTCTATCATTCTGGAGTGCTCCGTGTGCCTGTCCAGTAACCACTTGAAACAGTCCTGTGGAAGTGTCCCAGACAGTAGAGTTACATTGCTCCACAAGGATTCTGAAAACTCTGAAAGACTTGGTGTGTACGATCTTCTGAAGAAAGCTCCAAGTGCCAAATGAGCAAGTAAATGGGAGAGAATAGTGCCAGTGTTTTTAGTGAACTGCGAGTTGTAATCTTATGGCACATAGTGCAAAAGTGTGACAGTGATTCTGGGCAGCAGATGGAGAGGGGAGTGAGGCCTGAGCTTACTGGGGGAGCTGGCTGCTGAGCTCTAGAATACCATTGGAAAGGTGCACTGATCTCTCTGTGCACTGGACCATCTCCTGTCACCACCCCTCCGTGGACATTCACCCACCCCTGAACTTCCCAATCACCACCCTTGTAGACATCCCTCCCTCTCCAATCGTCCCCCCAGCAGAGTTCCCTCCTTCCCCTGCAATTGTCTCCCTCCCCCATCATGGCTACAGCCCACAGATTCTGCTCCCCGCAATTCAGGCCGCACCCACCTTGGCAGTGCCCCTTGGCATGATTATGGTGCACAGTGAACACTGCCTGGCTCTGTTTCCAAGACCAACTGAGTGTTCCACAGTAAGGCCTCACTCCTGGTCCACTGTTGGTGGAGACTGGTTATGATTCTTACAATTTCCTGTATTGACTGGAATTGGTATGTTCTCACCCAGTAGGAATATTTGCCATTTCTCTCTCTCTCTCTTTCTGTCTCCCACTCTCTCTCTCTGTTTTTGCCCCGCTGTTCTCACTGACTCTTTCAGAGTGAGCTCCCACACTCTGTACGTTTGCTGTAAACTCTCGGACTTGAGTGGGGATTGCATTGACTGTCTGAGACATTGTACACTAGCTTAGATTTCTATAACCATTAGCCTTTTGGCCACTCAATCGCAAACGGAACTTTTCTCTGTTAAGTGTTTCCTATCTAGCTCTGTGTCAAACTGAGCCATCACTCCTCGATTCTCTCCAGAATCATCCTTATAAACTCCTCAGCCCTCTCCCTAGTCCAGAGTCATCTCCCCAGTCCTAAACACCCCCCCTTGCCCTTTTCACCCCTTTCTCATCGTTCATTCTCTTTCCCAAAGCACGATATGAATACGAGTTATTCTGTTGATTTGTATTATTATTATTCTGTTACCAGTTATTCTATTGATCTCAGGGATGTGGTTACCTTAGTAACACCTGCATTTATTATCCATCCTAACTGCCTTTAGGCAGCTTTGGTGAATCTTTTTCACTCAGTTCTGCAATCTGTGTGTAATGGTACTCCTGCATACCTGTTCGGATTTCAGTACCTGGACTTTGATCCAGCAGCAGTGAAGAAAAGACAGTGTTGTTCTGAGGCAGGGTGGTGACTGACCTGGAAGCGATGCTGTTCCCATTCCCTTTCGATGACAGGTCATGGCGAGATACAGCAATAGATTTTGTAGAAATTATAAATGCAGGTACACTGCATCAATAATGGAGGAAGTGAACGTTGAGCCCGTTAACAGGGGCTGATTAAGCAAAATGCTCTTGTCTTGATGCTGTTTAGATTCTTGAGTGTTGTTGGTGTTAAAGCCTGAAATAAGGACAGAATATTCTATCATATTCCTGATTTGTGCCTTGCATATGGTTAAAAGGAAGTAACAAAGTGAATCACAAGCCACAGATACCAGCTTGAAACACTCAGTTGGTGTTGGGAACAGAGTCAGACAGTACTGACTCCCTGTATTGACTCCCTACTACATAGGGAGGATGTGCTAGATATTCTTGAGGGTTTGAAGTTGGATAAGTCCCCTGGGCCGGACGGGATTTACCCTAGGATTCTCTGGGAGGCAAGAGAGGCGATTGCAGAGCCTCTGGCTCTGATCTTCAGGTCTTTGTTGGTTACGGGTGTGGTTCCGGAAGACTGGAGGATAGTGAATGTGGTCCCATCCTTCAAGAAGGGGAAGAGAGACTTTCCGGGGAATTATAGGCCAGTGAGTCTTACTTCTGTTGTGGGCAAAGTATTGGAGAGAATTATTAGGGATAGGATTTATAGTTATTTAGAGATAAATGAATTGATTGGGGATAGTCAGCATGGTTTCGTGAAGGGTAGGTCATGCCTTACTAACCTCATTGAGTTTTTTGAGAAAGTGACCAAAGAGATGGATGGGGGTAAGGCGGTTGATGTAGTATATATGGACTTTAGTAAGGCGTTTGATAAGGTGGCCCATGGAAGACTTCTACAGAAAATGCAGATGTGTGGTATAGAGGGTGATTTAGCTAATTGGATTAGGAATTGGCTAGCAGATAGAAGACAGAGGGTGGTGGTTGATGGGAGATATTCATCGTGGAGTTCGGTGACAAGTGGTGTACCTCAGGGGTCTGTTTTGGGGCCCCTTCTGTTTGTAATTTTTATAAATGATCTGGATGAGGGTATTGAAGGATGGATTAGTAAATTTGCAGATGACACTAAAGTCGGTGGAGTGGTAGATAGTGAAGAGGGGTGTTATAGTTTGCAGAGAGACTTGGACAGGTTGCAGAGCTGGGCCGAGAGGTGGCAAATGGAGTTTAATGTGGAAAAGTGTGAGGTAATGCACTTTGGCAGGGATAATAAATGTGTAGAGAATAGGGCTAATGGTAGGATTCTTAATAGTGTTGATGAACAGAGGGATCTTGGTGTATTTGTGCATAGATCCCTGAAAGTAGGCAGTCAAGTCGATAAGGTTGTTACGAAGGCATATGGAGTCTTAGCTTTTATTGGTAGGGGGATTGAATTTCGGAGCCGCAACGTCATGTTGCACTGTACAAAACTCTAGTGCAGCCGCACTTGGAGTATTGTGTGCAGTTCTGGTCCCCACATTATAAGAAAGATGTGGAGGCATTGGAGAGGGTACAGAGGAGGTTTACCAGGATGTTGCCTGGTATGGAGGGCAGGTCTTATGAAGAGATGCTGAGGGATTTGAGGTTGTTTTCGTTAGAAAGGAGGCGGCTAAGAGGGGACCTTATTGAAACATATAAGATGATTAGAGGTTTAGATAGGGTGGACAGTGAGAGCCTTTTTCCTCGGATGGAGAAAGCTAGCACGAGGGGCACAGCTTTAAATTAAGGGGTGATAGTTATAGGACGGATATCAGAGGTAGTGGAATGCCCTGCCTGCGGCAGTTGTAGATGCGCCAAGTTTGGTGGCGTTTAAGAGGTTAGTTGATAAGTATATGGAAGAGAAGGGAATGGTTTAGTTTGGAGGGTCATTGCTTTTTATATTGGTCGGCGCAACATCGAAGGCCGAAGGGCCTGTTCTGTGCTGTAATGTTCTATGTTCTACTTACCGTGCACCATAATCATTAGTGATAGAATTAATATTGGTGGCCTGCTTAGTTACTGATCAGTCAACAATGCTTTAAACTTTCTGTCTCATCTTTCCACAGAAACCCCATTCACTGAATTCCTACCTTAACGCTCAAACACCTGATGAGAAAATGCACATTCCAGCAAGGTTTAAATCACTGATTCATACCATCTTGGATAACTTTTAGTTTTATTGTAACTTTGTGCATTGTTTGTTGACCCTGAATATGTTACACAATTGCCTGTATCTCCAACGATGTGTTTCTGATGTTGATATTCAAGTGATTGTATTATATATTACTCAGTTCTTCTCACTGTAACATACACCATTCTATAGCTTCTCACTGTATTGTATCCCATTCAGTTCCTTCTCACTGTAATGTACACCATTCTGTAGCCTGTAGCTGTATTGTATCCCATTCAGTACCTTCCCATTGTAATGTACACCATTCTGTAGTCTCTCACTGTATTGTATCCCATTCAGTTCCTTTTCATTGTGGTGAACACCTTTCTGTACCTGCTGCTGTGTTGTGTCCAAGTCGGTTCCTTTCCCTGTGTTATACCCTAGTCATTTTGCTCCAACTGCATTTTGTGTGCTTGCTCACAATAATCGGGTACCTCCTTCCTGTTAAAGGCTAAGCTTCTTAGGCTGTGGCTGGCAATGAAAATTTCAAGAATATGATTTTAAAGTCTTGAATGTTCCTATTTTGATAATTGAAAACATGACTAAACATTTCAATACTTTTCTAATAAAGATCTGCATTATTGTATGTATCTCCTCCACAGATAGGTCAGGGTGTATTCTTCCTCTCTGATGTAGCAATAGCAAATCGTATGTTCTCACCTCGTGATAATGACAGGAAATTGTGTATTCTCACCCAATGAGAATACTGGGATCGAATATGCATATATAAAGAGCAAGAGAGTAGTCAGGGAGAGGGAATCTATGTGTGGAACTAGAGGAAGTGGGTGAGGTATTAAATGAGTACATAGAACACTACAGCACAAACAGGCCCTTCGGCCCACAAGTTGTGCCGAACACATCAAAACCTACCCAGCCATAGACCTATCTATAACCCCCAATCCCATTGGATCCCATATACTCATCCAGAAGTCTTTTAAAAGACCCCAGCGAGTTCGCCTCGACCACCACCGACGGCAGCCGATTCCATTCACTCACCACCCTCTGAGTGAAAAACTTTCCCCTAGCATCCCCTCTGTACTTGCTTCCCTGCACCTTAAATCTGTGCCCTCTCGTCGCGACCATTTCAGCCCTGGGAAATAGTCTCTGAGAGTCCACCCTATCTATTCCTCTCAACATCTTGTAAACCTCTATCAGGTCGCCTCTCAACCTTCGTCTCTCCAGGGAGAACAGTCCCAGCTCCCTCAACCTGTCTTCATAAGGCATGCCTCCCAATCCAGGCAACATCCTTGTAAATCTCCTCTGCACCCTTTCAATAGCTTCCACGTCCTTCCTATAGTGAGGCGACCAGAACTGCGCACAGTACTCCAAGTGTGGTCTGACAAGGGTCCTATAAAGCTGCAGCATTACCTCCTGACTCCTGAACTCAATCCCTCCATGAATGAAGGCCAGTACACCGTAAGCTTTCTTAACCACATCCTCCACCTGGGAAGCGATTTGAGAGTCTTATGGACCCGGGCCCCAAGATCCCTCTGCTCTTCCACACAGCTAAGACTCCTACCTTTGATAGTGTACTCATTCATCCCGTTGGATCTGCCAAAATGGACCACAACACATTTATCCGTGTTGAAGTCCATCTGCCACTTCTCCGCCCAGTCTTGCATCCTGTCGATGTCCTGCTGGAAGTACTTTGCTTTAGTATTCACCAAGAGAAGGTGAATGATGAGTCTGGGAAAGAATGTGTAGACAGTTTGATTCATTTTGAGATCAAAAAGGAGGAGGTATTGGTGTTCTTGAGAAACATTAAGGTAGACAGGTTCTGAGGCCTGTTAGGATATACCCCATAAGGGAAGAAATTGCTGGGTCTTTGACAGAAATCTTCCTATCCTCATTGGCTACAGGGGAGATATTCATATGTGGAGATGCTGGTGTTGGACTGGAGTAAACACAGTAAGAAATCTCACAACATCAGGTTAAAGTCCAACAGGTTTACTTGTAGCAAATGCCACTAGTTTTCGGAACTGGCTCTTCCTTAGTCAGGTGAGTGGGAGTTCTGTTCACAAACAGGGCATAAAGACACAAACTCAATTTGCATGAATAATGATTGGACTGTGAGTCTTTATATCTAATCAAGTCTTACAGGTACAGGCAGTGTGAGTGGAGAGAAGGTTAGCACAGGTTAAAGGGATATGTATCTTTGCAGACAGGGAAGTTAGTGAGATTTTGCAAGTCCAGGCAGGTTGTGGGGGTTACAGATTGTTGTAAGTAATTAAAATACAGTAGGTTTTAACTGGAAAGCTTTTGGGAGAGACCCAGTCTAAACAGTGATTTACCACACTCCTCATTGAATACAAATACAAATGGGTATTTATACATCATGAATCTCAGTATCAATCATGATGCAAACTCCCGATTCTGGTTAGGGCTGCAGGTCTTTCTACTTTGGTCACGACACAAACTCCTGATTCAACCAGGACCCTCAGTCTACCTGGCAGCTGCAGTCACGATATAATCTTCGGTCCGATCACAAGCCACAATCTTCAGGCACCATCGGCATCTCCTGCCTTGAAGTTACTTGGGCAATCACGGCAGTTCCAGTGGGACTCTTCCTGTTAAAAAGCTGGTGTCACAATCTACCATCTGCAGCTCTTTAACCACGTTCAGTTAACACCAACAGGTAAGGAGTGCAAAATAACATTCACATTGACTATCTGTCTTTATGGAAATGAAAGAAATAAACAAGTCAGGAAAACATGAATAAATCATTTATATTGATGCCAGGAGCAGTATAAGCTTGAGGAGATCAGCCATGAGGAAGGGTTATAGAACATAGAACACTATGTTTGTGATTTGCTAGATATAAAATGCATTAAATTCATTAACCCTTTCCCTACTTCACAGATAGCATTACGTTAACCCAAATCCTGGTTGAAACTGTCTTCATGTGTGCAACTTGGCTATCAGTCTCTGCTCAGCGACTCTGTGCTGTCACGTGTCGTGAAGGCCACCTTGGAGAACGCTTACCCGAAATTGAGAGACCGAATGCCCGTGACCGCTGAAGTGTTCATCAAGAGGAAGAGAACAGTCTTGCCTGGTGATTGTCGATTCATCTGTTGTCGTAGTGTCTGCACGGTCTCCCCAATGTACCATGCTTCGGAACATCCTTTCCTGCAGTGTATCAAGTAGATAACATTGGCCGAGTTGCAAGAGTATGTACCGTGTACCTGGTGGATGGTATTCTCACATGAGGTGAGGGCACCCGTGTTGATGATCCGGCATGTCATGCAGAGGTTGCTGTGGCAGGGTTGTGTGGTGTTGTGGTCACTGTTCTCCTGAAGGCTGGGGAGTTTGCTGCAGACAATTGTCTGTACACACAGTAAGAAGTCTCATAACACCAGATTAAAGTCCAACAGGTTTATTTGGTAGCAAAAGCCACTAGCTTTCAGAGTACTGTCAGGTGAGTGGGAATCCTGTTTATAAACAGGGCAGACAAAGACACAAACTCAATTTACAAAATAAAGTTTGGAACGGTTGGAACAGGAGAAGTCCCAGAGGATTGGAGAATAGCCAATGTTGTCCCTTTGTTTAAGCAAGAATGATCCAGGTAATTACAGGCCGGTGAGCCTTACATCAGTGGTAGGGAAATTATTGGAGAGGATTCTTCAAGACAGGATTTATTCCCATTTGGAAATAAATGGATGTATTAGTGAGATCATAGTTCGTAGATCATAGAACCCTATAGTGCAGGAGGGGGACCTTTGACTCATCGAGTCTGCACCAATCACTCCCACACAGGCCCTACCCCCATATCACTATATATTATACCCACTAATCCCCTCTAACCCACGCATCCCTGGACACTAAGGCCAATTTCTTAGCATGGCCAATCAACCTAACCCACACATCTTTGGGAGGAAACCGGAGCACCTGGAGGAAACCCATGCAGATATGAGGAGAATGGGCAAATTCCACACAGACAGTGACCCAAGTTGGGAATCAAACCCAGGACCCTGGAGCTATGAAGCAGCAATGCTAACCCACTGTGCTACCTTTGCTGCCCGTGCCATGAGAGGCAACGTAGTTTTGTGAAGAGGAATACATGTCTCATGAACTTGATGGAGTTTTTTGAGGAAGTGATGAAGATGATTGATGAGGGTAGGGAAATGGATGTTGTCTACATGGATTTCAGTAAGGCCTTTGACAAGGTCCCTCATGGCAGACTGGTGCAGAAGGTGAAATCACATGGGATCAGAGGTGAGCTGGCAAGGTGGATACAAAACTGGCTCGGTCATAGAAGGCAGAGGGTAGCAGTGGAAGGGTGTGCTTCTGAATGGAGGGCTACGAAAAGACACGGGTTTAAGATGCTGGGGAGTAGGTACAGAAGAGATTTCGGGGTAAGTTTTTCATTCAGAGGGTGGTGAGTGAGTGGAACCGGCTACCGTTGGTGGTGGCAGAGGCAAACTCGCTGGGGTCTTTTAAGAGACTTCTGAATGAGCACATGGGATTTAATGGGATTGGGAGTTATAGTTGTGTGGCCTGTTAGATATAAATATAGAATGTTACAGCTCAGCACAGACCCTTCAGCCCTCGATGTTGCGCTGACCAATGGAACCAATCTAATGACCCTCTAACCTGAACTATTCCAATATTATCCATATGCCTATCCACTGACCATTTGAACGCCCTTAAAGTTAACGAGTCCACAACTGCTGTACGCAGGGCATTCCACACCCTTACTACCCTCTGAGTAAAGAACCCACCTCTAGCATCCGCCCTATAACTACCACTCCTTAATTTAAGGCAAGTGGTGTTCCTCGGTAATCAGTGTTGGGATCAAACTTTGCTGTTTGTAATATCTATAAATGATTTGGAAGAAAATGTAACTGGATTGATAAGTTTGCGGGTGACACAAAGGTTGGTGGATTTGCGGATAGTGATGAGGACCATCAGAGGATACAGCAGGATATAGATCATAGAACACTACAGCACAAACAGGCCCTTCGGCCCACGAGTTGTGCCGATCACATCTACCAATCCACAGACCTATCTACAATCCCCAATCCCATTAGCTCCCATATACTCATCCAGAAGTCTTTTAAAAGACCCCAGCGAGTTCGCCTTGACCACCACCGACAGCAGCCGATTCCATTCATTCACCACCCTCTGAGTGAAAAACTTACCCCTAACATCTCCTCTGTATTTGCTTCCCTGCACCTTAAATCTGTGTCCTCTCGTAGTGACCATTTCAGCCCGGGGAAATAGTCTCTGAGAATCCACCCTATCTATCCCTCTGAACATTTTATAAACCTTGATCAGGTCACCTCTCAACCTACGTCTCTCCAGAGAAGAGTCCCAGCTCCCTCAACCTATCTTCATCAGTTGGAGACTTGGGCGAAGAATGGCAGATGGAGTTTAATCAGGACCAATGTGAGGTAATGCATTTTGGAAGGTCTAATACAGATAAAAAATATACAGTAAATGACAGAACCCTTAAGCGTATTGATAGGCAGAGGGATCTGGGTGAAAAGGTACACAGGTCACTGAAAGTGGCAATATAGGTGGATGATCTTATTGAGGGTTATAAAATAATGAGTTCAGGCAAACGAGGGGAGATCAAAGGGGATGGAAGTGGGGAAGAAATAGAAAGTATCATGGATGCCAAGATCTCACATGAGAATACCATCTACCAGGTACATACTCTTGCAACTCAGCCAATGTTGTCTACCTGATATGCTGCAGGAAAGGATGTCCCAAGGCATGGTACACTGGGGAGACCATGCAGATGCTATGACAACAGATGAATGAACATCGCTCAACAATCACCAGGCAAGACTGTTCCCTTCCTGATGGCGAACGCTCTAGCGGTCACGGGCATTTGGCCTCTGATCTTTGGGTAAATGTTCTCCAAGGTGGCCTTCACAGCACACAACAGCGCAGAGTCACTGAGTAGAGACTGATAGCCAAGTTCCACACACATGAGGATAGTCTCAACTGGGATCTTGGATTCATTTCACACTATCTAACCCATGACTTGCCTGCGTTAGCAAAATCTCACTAACTGTCCTGTCTGAAGACAATACACATCTCTCTAACCTGTGTATAATGCTATCTCCACTCACATTGTCTGCACCTTTAAGACTTGATTACAGGTCTAATACAGATAGAAAATATACAGTAAATGCCAGAAACCTTAAGAGTATTGATAGGCAGAGGAATCTGGATGTATAGGTACACAGGCCACTTTCAGTGACCTATGTAGGTGGAGAAGATAGTCAAGAGGGCATACAGCATAGAACATAGAACACTACAGCACAAATAGGCCCTTCGGCCCACAAGTTGTGCCAATCATACCGATACCAAGCAGGCCATAGAACTATCTGTAACTCCCAATCCTATTAAATCCAATGTACTCATCCAGAAGTCTCTTAAAAGACCCGAGCGAGTTCGCCTCTAACACCTCCAATGGCAGCCGATTCCATTCACTCACCACCCTCTGAGTGAAAAACTTACCCCTAACATCCCCTCTGTATTTGCTTCCCTGCACCTTAAATCTGTGCCCTCTCGTAGCGACCATTTCAGCCCAGGGAAATAGTCTCTGAGAATCCACCCTATCTATTCCCCTCAACATTTTATAAATCTCTATCAGGTCGCCTCTCAACCTACATCTCTCCAGTGAGAAGAGTCCCAGCTCCCTATCTTCACTAGGCCTGCTTCCCAATCCAGGCAGCATCCTTGTAAATCTCCTCTGCACTCTTTCAATAGCCTCTACATCCTTCCTATAGTGAGGTGACCAGAACTGCTCATGCTTGCCTTCGTCGGCCAGAGTACCAAGTTTAAAAATTGGCAAGTCATTTTACAACCTTGAATGCTAGAGGGAGTTTTTTCACACAGAGGGTGGTGGGGGTATGGAATGTGCTGCCAAGTAAAGTGGTGAAGGCAGGCACTCTGGACATATTTAAGAAATACTTAGATGGGCACATGAACAGAATGGGAATGGAGGGGTATAGAAAACTGATTTAAAATAAGGATCATGAGCCTTGGGAGTCCCTGGGAAGTGTGTAAATAGATGATGATATTGATGTACTTGTTTTTATCTACAGGTGCTTAGGTCCACCTTGTTGTCTAACGAGGGGCATACAGACGATGGGTCGTGAGAGTCATTGCTTTTTCTTAATTGGTCGGTGCAACATTGAGGGCCGAAGGGCCTGTTCTGTGCTGTAATGTTCTATGTACCTTATTGAAACATATGATTAGAGGTTTAGATAGGGTGGACAGTGATAGCCTTGTTCCTAGGATGGAGAAAGCTAGCATGAGGGGACGTAGCTTTAAATTAAGGGGTGGTGGTTTTAGGACAGATATCAGAGGTAGGTTCTTTACCCAGAGGGTGGTAAGGGTATGGAATGCCCTGCCTGCTGCAGTTGTAGATGCGCCAAGTTTGGTGGCGTTTAAGAGGTTAGTAGATAAGTTTATGGACGAAAAGGGAATGGTTTAGGTTAGAGGGTCATTGCTTTTTCCTAATTGGTCGGCACAACATCGGAGGCCGAAGGGCCTGTTCTGCGCTGTAATGTTCTATGTTCTATGTAGAGTGAACACGCAGGACTCAGTTTGACCTTTATTTAGCTTTTAACCCATAGTAAATATTGCTGCATCTGCTCTTTCACAATGTGAAGTTGATCTTCAATCTTCATTCTTTTAACACTGATCTTCTTCAAAGTTCTCTGCCTTATCCTCATTCTTCATAGCGATTTTTCTCCTCATTACTGCCCTTATGGAGTTAATAGCATCCCGATATCTGGCCAAGGTAAACAGATACAAGTTACACTTTCACTCAGTAAATTTCACAATTGGATATATCAATCAGTAACTCCGAAAGCTCTTGAGTGAATGGGATCAAATTTTTCTGCAACCCGATCAATGCTCGATCTTGATGAAGATGAATACATCGAACAGCACAGCACAGGGACAGGCCCTTCGGCCGTTACAGGACAGGGACGGGCCTTCTGGCCTGTTAACGGCACAGGGACAAGCCCTCAGGCCCGTTAGAACAAAGAACAAAACAGCACGGGAAACAGGCCCAACGAGCCCACGCCGCCACCCTGATGTTACCACCTCTACCCGTGATCCCTGTCCATGTTTATAGATCTATGGATTAAAAACCAAATTTGAGACAATTTAGGGAGAATTTGTTTTACCAATTAGTCTAAGAGCACATCTTTGGGACGTGGGAGGAAATTGGAGCACCCAGAGTAAACCCAAGCAAGCACGGGGAGAATGAGCAAACTGCCACAGACACAGGCCCAAATCCATGTATCTGCACAGCACAGCGATAGTCACTGAGCTGTCATGTTGCCCATCAAATGGTCCAGGTCAAGCATACACTAACGACGTGAAGCACTAGGATAACTCTCGAAAAAAGATCCAAGAGCAGCCCTCTCACGACCCATCGCGTTTATGTCCCTTGTTAGACAACAAGGTGGACCAAAGCACCTGTAGGATAAAAACAAGTACACCAATATCATCATCTATTTACACACTTCCCAGGGACTCCCAAGGCTCATGATCCCTATTTTAAATCAGTTTTCTATACCCCTCCATTCCCATTCTGTTCATGTGCCCATCTAAGTATTTCTTAAATAACTCCAGAGTACCTGCCTCCACCACTTTACTTGGCAGCGCATTTCATACCCCCACCACCCTCTGTGTGAAAAAACTCCCTCTAGCATCCAAATTATACCTTACCAACCCCCCCCCCCCGCCACCCTAAGCCCGTGACCCCTCGTGCTATTTGAGTCCATCCGAGGAAAAAGATTAACTCTGTTTACTCTATCTTTACCCCTCATGATCTTGTACACCTCTATTAGATCTCCTCTAAGTCTACGTCTTTCTAAGGAAAACAGTCTCAATTTGCCTAACCTCTCCTCATAACTCAGACCTTCCATACCAGGCAGCAGCCTGGTAAACATCCTCTGCACTCTCTCCAGAGTCTCCACATCCTTCCAGTAGTAAGGAAGGTCTGAACTGGACGCAGTATTCCAAATGAGGTCTAACTTACATTTTATATAACTGCAACATTAAAGGCCAGTTCTTGTACTCTATATCCCTTCCTTTAAAGGCTAGCATACCATATGCTTTCTTCACAACTTTCTCCACCTGCTCTGCCACCTTCAGAGACTTGTGCACCTGCACCCCCAGGTCCCTCTACGTTTCTATACTCTTAATAGGTCTACCCTTTATCATATACCTCCCCTCTACATTCTTTCTCCCGAAATGCATCACCTCGCGTTTATCAGGATTGAATTCCATTACAGCCCATTACATAGAACATAGAAGATTACAGCGCAGAACAGGCCCTTCGGCCTTTGATGTTGCGCCAACCAATTAGGAAAAAGCAATGACCCTCTAACCTAAACCATTATAGCGAATAGGAGGATAGCGAATGTGGTCCCATTCTTCAAGATGGGGAATAGAGACTTTCCGGGGAATTATAGACTGCTGAGTCTTACTTCTGTTGTGGGCAAAGTATTGGAAAGAATTATTAGGGATAGGATTTATAGTTATTTAGAGAGAAATGAATTGATTGGGGATAGTCAGCATGGTTTTGTGAAGGGTAGGTCGTGCCTTACTAACCTTATTGAGTTTTTTGAAAAAGTGACCAAAGAGGTGGATGGGGGTAAGGCAGTTGATGTGGTACATATGGACTTTAGTAAGGCGTTCGATAAGGTGCCCCATACAAGGCTTCTGCAGAAAATGCAGATGTATGGGATTGAGGGTGATTTAGCTAATTGGATTAGGAATTGGCTAGCAGATAGAAGACAGGGGGTGCTGGTTGATGGAAATTATTCATCATGGAGTTCGGTTACAAGTGGTGTACCTCAGGGATCTGTTTTGGGGCCCCTGCTGTTTGTAATTTTTATAAATGATCTGGATGAGGGTATTGAAGGATGGATTAGTAAATTTGCGGATGACACCAAAGTCGGAGGAGTGGTAGATAGTGAAGAGGGGTGTTATAGTTTGCAGAGAGACTTGGACAAATTGCAGAGCTGGGCCGAGAGGTGGCAAATGGAGTTTAATGTGGAAAAGCATGAGGTAATTCACTTTGGCAGGAATAACAAATGTGTAGAGTATAGGGCTAATGGTAGGACTCTTAATGGTGTTGAAGAACAGAGGGATCTTGGTGTAAATGTGCATAGATCACTGAAAGTTGGCAATCAAGTCGAGAAGGTTGTTAAGAAGGCATACGAAGTCTTAGATTTTATTGGTAGTGGGATTGAATTTCGGACCCGCAACGTCATGTTGCAACTGTACAAAACTCTAGTGCGGCCGCACTTGGAGTATTGTGTGCAATTCTGGTCCCCACATTATAAGAAAGATGTGGAGGCATTGGAGAGGGTACAGAGGAGGTTTACCATGATGTTGCCTGGTATGGAGGGCAGGTCTTATGAAGAGAGGCTGAGGGATTTGAGGTTGTTTTCGTTAGAAAGGAGGCGGCTAAGAGGGGACCTAATCGAAACATATAGATGATTAGAGGTTTAGATAGGGTGGACAGTGATAGCCTTTTTCCTAGGATGGAGAAAGCTAGCACGAGGGGACACAGCTTTAAATTAAGGGGTGGTAGTTATAGAACGGATGTCAGAGGTAGGTTCTTTACCCAGAGGGTGGTAAGGGTATGGAATGCCCTGCCTGCAGCAGTTGTAGGTGCGTCAAGTTTGGTGGCATTTAAGAGGTTAGTAGATAAGTTTATGGATGAAAAGGGAATACAACATAGAATATAGAACATTACAGCACAGAACAGGCCCTTCGGCCTTCGATGTTGTGCCGACCAATTAGGAAAAAGCAATGACCCTCCAAACTAAACCATTCCCTTTTCGTCCATAAACCTATCTACTAACCTCTTAAAAAACGCACCAAAACTTGGAGCATCTTTACAACTGCAGCATGCAGGGCATTCCACTCCCGAACCACTCTCTGGGAAAGAACCTGCCTCTGACATCTGGTCCTATAACTACCACCCCTTAATTAAAGCTGTGTCCCTCGGTAGCTTTCTCCATCCCTAGGAAAAAGGCTATCACTGTTCCACCTATCTAACTCTAAGCATCTTTATGTTTCATAAGGTTACCCTCTAGCCGCCTACTTTCAACGAAAACAACCTCAAAATCCCTCAGCTCCTCTCATAAGACTGCCCTCCATACCAGGCAACATCATGGGTAAATCTCCTCTGTACCCTCTTCCAATGCCTCCACATCTGTCTTATAAATGCAGGACCAGAACGACACAATACTCCCAAGTGCGGCCGCAACTAGAGTTTTGTACAGTTGCCAACATGACGTTTGCGGCTCCGAAATTCAATCCCCCTACCAATAAAAGGTAAGGGAAATCTTATGCCTTCTTAACAACCTAGTAAAAATAGGAACATTACAGCACAGAAAAGACCCTTCAGCCTTCGATGTTGCCCGCCGCCAAATAAAAAGCAATGCCCCTACAACTAAACCATCCCTTCTATTCCATTACTTATCAAACTAACCTCTTAAACGCCACCAAACGGCGCATCTACAACTGCGCAAGGCAGGGCATTCCACTCCCGAACCACCCTTGGGTAAAGAACCTACTCTGATATCCACCGTCCTATAACTATCACCCCTAATTTAAAGCTGTGTCCCCTTGTGCTAGCTTTTTCCATCCTAGGAAAAAGGCTATCACTATCCACCCTATCTAAACCTCTAATCATCTTATATGTTTCGATTAGGTCCCCTCTTAGCCGCCTCCTTTCTAATGAATACAACCTCAAAATCCCTCAGCCTCTCTTCATAAGACCTGCCCTCCATACCAGGCAACATCCTGGTAAACCTCCTCTGTACCCTCTCCACAGCCTCCCCATCTTTCTTATAATGTGGGGACCAGAACTGCACACAATACTCCAAGTGCGGCCGCACTAGAGTTTTGTACAGTTGCAACATGACGTTGCGGCTCCGAAATTCAATCCCTCTACCAATAAAAGCCAAGACTCCAACCTTATCGACTTGTTTGCCAACTTTCAGGGATCTATTAACATATACTCCAAGATCCCTCTGTTCTTCAACACCATTAAGAGTCCTACCATTAGCCCTATACTCTACACATTTGTTATTCCTGCCAAAGTGAATTACCTCATACTTTTCCACATTAAACTCCATTTGCCACCTCTCGGCCCAGCTCTGCAACTTGTCCAAGTCCCTCTGCAAACGATAACACCCCTCTTCACTATCTACCACTCCACCGACTTTAGTGTCATCTGCAAATTTACTAATCCCTCCTTCAATACCCTCATCCAGATCATTTATAAAAATTACAAACAGCAGGGGCCCCAAAACAGACCCCTGAGGTACACCACTTGTCACCGAACTCCACGATGAATATCTCCCATCAACCACCACCCTCTGTCTTCTATCTGCTAGCCAATTCCTATCCCAATTAGCTAAATCACCCTCTATCCCATACATCTGCATTTTCTGCAGAAGCCTTCCATGGGCCACCTTATCGAACGCCTTACTAAAGTCCATATATACCACATCAACCGCCTTACCCCATCCACCTCTTTAGTCACTTTTTCAAAAAACTCAATGAGGTTAGTAAGGCACGACCTACCCTTCACAAAACCATGCTGACTATCCCCAATCAATTCATTTCTCTCTAAATAACTATAAATCTTATCCCTAATAATTCTTTCCACAGCACAGGGACAGGCCCTTCGGCCCGTTACCGTGCAAGGACAGGCCCTTCAGCCCATTACGGGGACCCACAATTTTCCTCCCTAGCCTCCCACAATGTCCTGGGATACACTTCATCAGGTCCTGGGGATTTATCTACCCTGATGCTCTTAAAGACATCTGGAACTACCACCTCTGTAATATTTACACTGCTCAAGACATCACTATTTATTTCCCCCAGTTCCCTACCATCCATGTTTTCTCAACGGTAAATACTGATGAGAAATATTCATTTAGGATCTCCCCCATCTCTTGTGGATCCTCACATAGATGATCTTGTTGATCTTTAAGAGGTCCTACTCCCTCCCTTGTTATTCTTTTACCCTTTATGTATTTGTAGAATCTCTTTGGATTCTCCTTTGCCTTATCTGCCCCCTTTTGCCTTCCTGATTTCTCTCTTAACTTCTACTCCTACACTCCCTATACTCTTCAAGGATTCACTTGATCCCAGCTGCCTGTGCATGTCATGTGCCTCCTTCTTCTTCTTGACCAGGACCTCAATATCCTGAGTCATCCAGAGTTTTTCCTACTTCTGCCAGCCAGCCTTGCCCTTCACTCTGAGAGGAATGTGTTTACCTTGAACCCTGGTTAACACACTTTTGAAAGCCTCCCACTTGTCAGACAACCCTCTTCCTTCCCACACACTCCCCCAGTTAACTTTTGAAAGTTCCTGTCTGATACCATCAAGATTGGCCTTGCCCCAATTTAGAATTTGTACTTTTGGGCCAGACCTATCATTCTCCATAGCTATCTTAAAACTAATAGAATTATGGTCACTGGTCCCAAAGTGATCCCTCAATAACACTTCTGTCACCTACCCTTCCTTATTTCCCAAGAGGAGATCACGTTTTGCCCCCTCTCTAGTTGGGCCATCCACGTACTGAATGAGAAATTCCTCCTGAATACACTCAACAAATTTCTCTCCATCCAACTCTCTAATACTATGGCTGTCCCAGTCAATGTTGGGAAAGTTAAAATCCCCTACTATTACCACCCTGTTTTTCTCAGAGCTCTCTCTAATCTCCTTACCTATTTGCTCCTCAATTTCCCGCTGACTATTTGGGGGTCTATAGTACAGCCCTATCAAAATGATTTCTCCCTTCTTATTTCTCAGTTTTACCCATATAGACTCAGTGGGTGAACCCTCGGATATATCCCCTCTCAGTACGGCTGTGATGCTTTCCCTGATCAAAAATGCAACTCCCCCTCTCATACAGCATCTGTACTCTGGAACATTGAGCTGCCAGTCCTGTCTCTCCCTTAACCATGTTTCAGTAATTGCTATAATATCCCAGTCCTGTGTACCCATCCATACCCTGAGGTGGTTGTTGTGGCCATTTCAGAGACATGGATAGAGCAGGGACAGGAATGGTTGTAGCAGGTTCCGGGGTTCAAATGCTTCAGTCGGAGTAGAGAAAGATGTAGAAGGGGGGGAGGAGTGGCATTATTAGTCAAAGACTGTATCACAGTGACAGAAAAGAAGTTTGATGAGGACTGTTGAGGTAGTATGGGCTGAGATTAGAAACAGGAGAGGAGAGGTCATCCTGTTGGGAGTCTTTTATAGATCTCCTAAAAGTTCTAGAGAGGTAGAGGAAAGGATTGCAAAGTCGATCCTGGACAGGAGTGAAAGTAATAGGGTAATTGTTATGGGTGACTTTAACTTTACTAATATTGATTGGAATAGCTATAGCTCTAGCTCGTTAGAGGGGTCAGTTTTCATACAAAGTGTGCAGGAGGGTTTTTTGACTCAGTATGTAGATAGGCCAACTAGAGGTGAGGCTACATTGGATTTGGTGCTGGGCATTGAGCCAGACCAGGTGTTAGACTTGGAAGTTGGTGAACATTTTGGTGATAGTGACCACAATTCGGTTACGTTCACCTTAGTGATGGATAGGGATAGGCATGAAGCTGGGGGCAGTAGTTATAGCTGGGGGAATGGTAATTATGAGGCAATAAGGAGGGAATTAGGGTGCATAGGTTGGACTAGGAAACTACAGGGACTGGGAACATCTGAAATGTGGAGCTTATTCAAGGAGCAGCTACTGCGAGTCCTTGATAAGTATGTTCCTGTCAGGCAAGGAGGAAATGGTCGAGTAAGGGAACCATGGTGTACTAAAACAGTTAATTCGCTGGTTAAAAGGAAAAAGGAGGCTTATGTCAGGGTGAGGCTTGAAGGCTCAGTTAGTGCACTGGATAGCTATAGATTAGCCAAGAGGGAGCTAAAGAGTGAGTTGAGAAGAGCTAAAAGAGGACACGAGAAGACTTTGGCTGATAGGATCAAGGAGAATCCTAAAGCTTTCTTTAGATATGTTACGAATAGAAGATTGGTTAGGGCAATATTAGGGCCAGTCAGAGACAGCAGTGGGAAGTTGTGCGTGGAGCCTGAAGAGATTGGAGAGGCACTGAACAAATATTTCTCTTCGGTATTCACGCAGGGAGATGTAAATGTAGTTGTGGAGAACACTGGGATACAGGGTTGTAAACTGGAAAGTATTGAAGTAGATAAGAAGGATGTGCTAGATATTCTTGAGGTTTGAAGTTAGATAAGTCCCCTGGACCGGACAGGATTTACCCTAGGATTCTCTGGGAGGCAAGAGAGGCGATTGCAGAGCCGATGGCTCTGATCTTCAGATCGTCGTTGGTTACGGGTATAGTGCCGGAAGACTGGAGGATAGCGAATGTGGTCCCATTGTTCAAGAAGGGGAAGAGAGACTTTCCGGGGAATTATAGGCCGGTGAGTCTTACTTATGTTGTGGGCAAAGTATTGGAGAGAATTATTAGGGATAGGATTTATAGTTATTTAGAGAGAAATGAATTGATTGGGGATAGTCAGCATGGTTCTGTGAAGGGTAGGTCGTGCCTTACTAACCTCATTGAGTTTTTTGAAAAAGTGACCAAAGAGGTGGATGGGGGTAAGGCAATTGATGTGGTATATATGGACTTTAGTAAGGCGTTCGATAAGGTGGCCCATGGAAGGCTTCTGCAGAAAATGCAGATGTATGGGATAGAGGGTGATTTAGCTAATTGGATTAGGAAGTGGCTAGCAGATAGAAGACAGAGGGTGGTGGTTGATGGGAGATATTCATCGTGGAGTTCGGTTACTAGTGGTGTACCTCAGGGATCTGTTTTGGGGCCCCTGCTGTTTGTAATTTTTATAAATCATCTGGATGAGGGTATTGAAGGATGGATTAGTAAATTTGCGGATGACACCAAAGTCGGAGGAGTGGTAGATAGTGAAGAGGGTGTTCTAGTTTGCAGAGAGACTTGGACAAGTTGCAGAGCTGGGCCGAGAGGTGGCAAATGGAGTTTAATGTGGAAAAGTGTGAGGTAATGCACTTTGGCAGGAATAATAAATGTGTAGAGTATATGGCTAATGGTAGGATTCTTAATAGTGTTGATGAACAGAGGGATCTTGGTGTATTTGTGCATAGATCCCTGAAAGTTGGCAATCAAGTCGAGAAGGTTGTTAAGAAGGCATACGGAGTCTTAGCTTTTATTGGTAGGGGGATTGAATTTTGGAGCCGCAACGTCATGTTGCAACTGTACAAAACTCTAGTGCGCCGCACTTGGAGTATTGTGTGCAGTTCTGGTCCCCACATTATAAGAAAGATGTGGAGGCAGTGGAGAGGGTACAGAGGAGGTTTACCAGGATGTTGCCTGGTATGGAGGGCAGGTCTTATGAAGAGAGGCTGAGGATTTGAGGTTGTTTTCGTTAGAAAGAAGGCGGCTAAGAGGAGACCTTATTGAAACATATAAGATGATTAGAGGTTTAGATAGGATGGACAGTGATAGCCTTTTTTCTAGGATGGAGAAAGCTAGCACGAGGGGACATAGCTTTAAATTAAGGGGTGGTAGTTATAGGACGGATGTCAGAGGTAGTTTCTTTACCCAGAGGGTGGTAAGGGTATGGAATGCCCTGCCTGCTGCAGTTGTAGATGCGCCAAGTTTGGTGGTGTTTAAGAGGTTAGTAGATAAGTTTATGGACGAAAAGGGAATGGTTTATGTTAGAGGGTCATTGCTTTTTCTTAATTGGTCGGCGCAACATCGCAGGCCGAAGGGCCTGTTCTGCGCTGTAATGTTCTATGTTCTATGTTCATCTGCTTTACCCATCAGGCCTCTTGCATTGAAATAAGTGCAATTTAATCTAGATTTCCCTTGCTCTCTGTCTTGTTATTGCCTGATCTATCTCATCATTAAGGTAGGAAGACTGTTAGAGTTTTGTTTGCAGCTGAATATATTGCAGTTAAAGATTGGAAGCTGGGGTGGGAACATTGCTCAGCTCTGCCAAATGAAAAGCTGGACAGGACACAGGGACTGTGAAAAGACAGACTTTCTCAAGAGCTAGATAAAGTCTAGACAAGTCTGAGTGCTACGGTGCCACAATGGTTTGCACTGTTGCATCACAGTGCCATAGATCAGGTTTTAATTCCCAGCTTGGGTCACTACCTGTGCGGGATCTGCATGATCTCCCTGTGTCTGCGTGGGTTTCTTCTGGTAAATCTTTTCTGTACCTTCTCCAGAGTCTGTCGTAGTGTGGTAGAGTGGTGACCAGAATTGAACACTATATTCCAAATGCAACGTCACTAAGATTAAAGAGTTCAAATCAATGTGGGGTGTTGTAGTAATGGAGGAATGGAGGAGGGATGCTATTATTATAAACCAATCATTTCTGGGCAGCATGTCACATGATTACATGGTGACATCATCAGAGACAGCTGGGAGATTTTCTCTCTGTTCCACTTGGATTGAAAGCAAGTCACACCAAGGTAATGAAGCTGTGCTAACTGGTTCAATGAGTCACTGTGGGACAATCACTTCATTCTGTTAGCCTTGCTGTTAAAATCAGCTGTCTGTTTCCATGTACAATACTACTTTATAGAGAGAGGGTTATGGCATGTAAACAAGCTGCAGAAGCTTCAGCAGACTTCAGAGGTAAATCAAAATTGTGCTACCATCTTCACATAGAACATAGAACATTACAGCGCAGTACAGGCCCTTCGGCCCTTGATGTTGCACCGGCCAGTGGACCCTCTAACCTAAACTATTCCAATATCATCCATATGCCTATCCATTGAATATTTGAATGCCCCCAAAGTAGGCGAGTCCACAACTGCTGCAGGCACGCCCTCACCACCCTCTGTGTAAAGAACCTGCCTCTGACATCCGTCCTATAACTACCACCTCTTAATTTAAAGTTATGTCCCCTCGTATTAGTCATCATCATCCGAGGAAAAAGGCTCTCACTATCCACCCTATCCAATCCCTTGATCATCTTATACGCCTCAATTAGGTCACCGCGTAACCTTCTTCTCTCTAATGAAAATAACCTCAGGTCCCTCAGCCTTTCCTCATAAGACCTTCCCACCATACCAGGCAACATCCTGGTAAACCTCCTCTGCACCCTTTCCAATGCTTCCACATCTTTCTTATAATGCGGCGACCAGAACTGTACGCAATACTCCAAGTGCAGCCGCACCAGAGTTTTGTACAGTTTAACATAACCTCACGGCTCCTAAATTCAATCCCTCTACCAATAAAAGCTAACACACCGTATGCCTTCTTAACAACTTTATCAACCTGGGTGCCAACTTTCAAAGAGCTATGTACTTGTACCCCAAGATCCCTCTGCTCGACAACACTATTAAGGGTCCTTCCATTAGCCCTATATTTCATATGCCTGTTATTCCTACCAAAGTGAATCACCTCACACTTATCCGTATTGAATTCCATTTGCCACCTCACGGCCCAGCTCTGCAACCTATCTATGTCCCTCTGCAAACTGTAACATCCATCCTCGCTATCTACAACTCCCCCCACTTTGGTATCGTCAGCAAATTTACTAATCCAACCCTCTACACCCTCATCTAGGTCATTTATAAAAATGACAAACAGCAGTGGCCCTAAAACAGATCCTTGAGGTACACCACTTGTAACTGCACTCCAGGTTGAATATTTCCCATCCCCACCACCTTCTGTCTTCTATCAGCTAGCCAATTCCTAATCCAAACTGCTAAATCACCTTCAATCCCATGCATCTGCACTTTCTGCAGTAGCCTACCATGGGAACCTTATCAAACGCTTTGCTAAAATCCATATACACTACATCAACTGCCTTACCCTTATCTACCTCTTTGGTCACCTCCTCAAAAAACTCAATAAGGTTTGTGAGGCACGACCTACCCTTCACAAAACCGTGCTGACTATCCCTAATCAATTTATTTCTCTCTAGATGCTTATAAATCCTATCCCTTATAATTCTTTCCAAGACCTTGCCCACAACAGAAGTCAGGCTCACCGGTCTATAATTTCCAGGATGGTCCCTACTCCCCTTTTTGAACAAAGGGACAACATTTGCCATCCTCCAGTCTTCCGGCACTATACCTGTAGCTAACGACGACATGAAGATCAAAGCCAAAGGCTCTGCAATCTCCTCTCTAGCCTCCCAGAGAATCCTAGGGTAAATCCCATCTGGCCCAGGGGACTTATCAATTTTCATACCCTTAAGATTTGCTAACACCTCCTCCTTATGAACCTCAATCCTACCCAGTCTACAACCCGGTAGACTGATTCACAGTCTGAGAATCAATAGTTCAAGCATTTGTGAACACTTTCTGTAACAGTCGATACAAAGTGAGAGTCGGTGTGTGTGGGAGCCGTACCCCAGTGAGAGTCGGTGTGTGTGTGGGAGCCTTACCCCAGTGAGAGTCAGTGTGTGTGGGAGCCGTACCCCGGTGAGAGTCGGTGTGTGTGGGAGCCGTACCCCAGTGAGAGTCGGTGTGTGTGGGAGCCTTACCCCAGTGAGAGTCAGTGTGTGTGGGAGCCGTACCCCGGTGAGAGTCGGTGTGTGTGGGAGCCGTACCCCGGTGAGAGTCGGTGTGTGTGGGAGCCGTACCCCAGTGAGAGTCGGTGTGTGTGGGAGCCGTACCCCAGTGAGAGTCGGTGTACGTGGGAGCCGTACCCCAGTGAGAGTCGGTATGTGTGTGGGAGCCGTACCCCAGTGAGAGTCGGTATGTTTGTGGGAGCCGTACCCCAGTGAGAGTCGGTATGTGTGTGGGAGCCGTACCCCAGTGATTTTAGTATCTGTTGGCCTCACTGTCTTGTGTTCCTCAATATGGTCCCAAGAATCATTCCCTCAGGAACGTTTTTTAAATATCCCTGAGCTTCCCACCTTGGGTATTCGACGTCATCGATGGTTTCGGGTAGGGGGATGTTTGTTGTTTCGGGGAGCAGGAAGGCGACTGCTGCACTTGATGCAGTGAAGCTGATGAACAGGATCTGTGGCAGAGAGAACCAGAATACCTGGAGCAGCTTTATCATGGGAATCAGTGAGGCAGCCAGGCAAGCCAGGAATGAAGTGTATCCCAATCCTATCTCTCTGTGAAGGAAACAGAATGGGAACATCAGCACTGAGCAGCAGCAAAGCACACACCAAGCGGAGATCAATGGAGCAGCTGGAAGGGAAGGAGGGGGAAAGTGGGATAGAGACATTCAGTTTCAAGATAGGCGCAGGGACAAGCAGTTTGAGGAGGAATCACAGAATTATACAGCACAGAAGAGGTCCTTCGGCCCATCGATTAGACATCTACACTTGAGAAACACCTGAACTCCCACCTAATCCCATCTGTCAGACTGGGCCCATAGCTCTGAATGTTCCGATGTGCCGAGTGCTCATCCAGGTACTTCTTACAGAACGTGAGGCAAACCACCCCCCGCCAGCACATTCCAGACCCTCACCACCCTCTGGATAAAAAAGGTTTTTCCTCGCACCTCCCTAAATCCATTAGAAATGGATAGAACGAGGGGTCATGGGCTCAAGGTGAGGGGGCTATGTATAAGACTAATATTAGAGGGCATTTTTTCACACAAAGGGTAGTGGGGGTGTGGAATGCACTGCCGAGTAAGGTGGTGGGAGCAGGCACGCTAGAGTTGTTTAAGGATCTCTTGGACAGCCACATGAGCGGTCTGCAGATAGAGGAATATAGCAGGACTGTTTGAATATCGGGAGGACCAAATAGTAGTAGACTATCTTTTAGTTTCGTCTCGGGAATGTCTTAGTTTTTTTAGCATGTTTAATTAAGTCTTATTTGTTTCCGCAGGCAATTCGGTCCACCTTGTTGACCAACAAGGTGCATGCATTCGGCAGGTCGTGCGAGGGCTGCTCTTGGATGTTACTTCAGGAGTTGCCTAGTGCTTCACTAGGGGGACTTTAACTTTGCTAATATTGATTGGAATAGCTATAGCTCTAGCTCGTTAGAGGGGTCAGTTTTCGTACAGAGTGTGCAGGAAGTTTTTTGACTCAGTATGTAGATAGGCCAACTAGAGGTGAGGCTACATTGGATTTGGTGCTGGGCAATGAGCCAGACCAGGTGTTAGGCTTGGAAGTTAGTGAACATTTTGGTGATAGGGACCACAATTCGGTTACGTTCACCTTAGTGATGGACAGGGATAGGCATGAAGCTGGGGGCTGTAGTTATAGATGGGGGAAGGGTAATTATGAGGCCATCAGGAGAGAATTAGGGTGCGTAGATTGGACTAGGGAACTACAGGGACTGGGAACATCTGGAATGTGGTGCTTATTCAAGGAGCAGCTGCTGAGAGTCCTTGATAAGTATGTCGCTGTCAGGCAGGGAGGAAATGGACGAGTAAGAGAGCCTTGGTGTACGAAAAGAGTTGATTTGATGGTTAAGAAGAAAAAGGAGGCTTATGTCAGGATGAGGCTTGAAGGCTCAGGTAGTGCAATGGATAGCTATAGATTAGCTAGGAAGGAGGTAAAAAGTGAATTGAGGAGAGCTAAGAGGGGACACGAGAAGATGTTGGCTGATAGGATTAAGGAGAATCCTAAAGCTTTCTTTCGATATGTTAAGAATAGAAGACTGGTTAGGGCAAGATTAGGGCCAGTCATAGACAGCAGTGGGAAGTTGTGCGTGGAGCCTGAAGAGATTGGTGAGGCACTGAATAAATATTTCTCTTCGGTATTCACGCAGAGTGCTGGAAATGGAGCTGTGGAGAGCACTGAGGTACAGGGTTGCAAATTGGGGAGTATTGTAGTAGATAGGGAGGATGTGTTAGAAATTCTCGAGTGTTTGAAGTTGGATAAGTCCCCTGGGCCGGACGGGATTTACCCTAGGATTCTCTGGGAGGCAAGAGAGGCGATTGCAGAGCTCTGGCTCTGATCTTCAGGTCGTCGTTGGTTACGGGTGTGGTTCCGGAGGACTGGAGGATAGCGAATGTGGTCCCATTGTTTAAGAAGGGGAGGAGAGACCTTCCAGGGAATTATAGGCCAGTGAGTCTTACTTCTGTTGTGGGCAAGGTATTGGAGAGAATTATTAGGGATAGGATTTATAGTTATTTAGAGAGAAATGAATTGATTGGGGATAGTCAGCATGTTTCGTGAAGGGTAGGTCATGCCTTACTAACCTCATTGAGTTTTTTGAGAAAGTGACCAGAGAGGTGGATGGGGGTAAGGCGGTTGATGTAGTATATATGGACTTTCGTAAGGCTTTTGATAAGGTGGCCCATGGAAGACTTCTACAGAAAATGCAGATGTGTGGAATAGAGGGTGATTTAGCTAATTGGATTAGAAATTGGCTGGCAGATAGAAGACAGAGGGTGGTGGTTGATGGGAGATATTCATCGTGGAGTTCGGTGACGAGTGGTGTGCCTCAGGGGTCTGTTTTGAGGCCCCTGCTGTTTGTAATTTTTATAAATGATCTGGATGAGGGTATTGAGGGATGGATCAGTAAATTTGCAGATGATACTAAAGTTGGTGGTGTGGTAGATAGTGAAGAGGGGTGTTTTAGTTTACAGAGTGACGTGGACAAGTTGCAGAGCTGGGCCGAGAGGTGGCAAATGGAGGTTAATGTGGAAAAGTGTGAAGTAATGCACTTTGGCAGGAACAATAAATGTGTAGAGTATAGGGCTAATGGTAGGGCTCTTAATAGTGTTGAGGAACAGAAGGATCTTGGTGTATGTGTCAATAGATCACTGAAAGTAGGCAGTCAAGGGGATAAAGTTGTTAAGAAGGCATATGGAGTCTTAGCTTTTATTGGTAGGGGGATTGAATTTAGGCGCCGCAGCATCATGTTGCAACTGTACAAAACTCTAGTGCGGCCGCACTTGGAGTATTGTGTGCAGTTCTGGTCCCCACATTATAAGAAAGATTGGAGGCATTGGAGAGGGTACAGAGGAGGTTTACCAGGATGTTGCCTGGTATGGAGGGCAGGTCCTATGAAGAGAGGTTGAAGGATTTGAGGTTGTTTTCGTTAGAAAGGAGGCGGCTAAGAGGGGATCTTATTGAAGCATATAAGATGATTAGAGGTTTAGATAGGGTGGACAGTGATAGCTTTTTCCTAGGATGGAGAAAGCTAGCACGAGGGGACACAGCTTTAAATTAAGGGGTATGAGTTATAGGACGGATATCAGAGGTAGGTTCTTTACTCAAAGAGTGATTAGGGAATGGAATGCCCTGCCTGCAGCTGTGTAGATGCGCCAAGTTTGGTGGCGTTTAAGAGGTTAATTGATAAGTATATGGAAGAGAAGGGAATGGTTTAGTTTGGAGGGGCATTGCTTTTTATTTTGGTCGGCACAACATCGAAGGCCGAAGGGCCTGTTCTGTGCTGTATTGTTCTATGTTCTATGTTCTATAATCCTCCACAGGCCTTGTCGGCTTAGTGTCAAAAGCTTTCGCGAGGTCAACAAAGGTTGTGTAGAGCTTGTGATTCGACTCCTGACACTTCTCCTAAAGTTGGCGCACAGTAAAAATCGTGTCTATAGTCCCTGCCACCTTTGCAGAAGCTACAACATGACTCTGGAAGCAGACCCGCTCTAGATGAGTGACCAGACAATTTAGCAGGAATCTTGCAAGAGTTTTTCCTGTGATGAAGAGCAGCAAGATTCCTCAGTGGTTGTCGCATACTTGCCAATTGCCCTTCCTCTTGTAAAGTGTACAATGGAAGCATCTTTAAGTACCTGGGAATGGATCCTTGCTTCCAAAAGGACTGGAACAACTCAGTGAGCTTCTCGATAAGTACAGGACCAGCAGCTTTGTAGATCTCTGCGGGTATGGCATGTGCCCTTGGAGTTTTGCCACTGGATAGCTGGCTGACAGCTTTCATGAGTTCAGCTACTACCGTTGGGTCATCCATGGCGCTGTTGGTATCAATCTGGGGAATCCTGTCTATTACCTCATTGTTAATAGATGACGGTTGGTTGAGGACAGTTTCAAAGTGGTCAGCCCATCTCTGCAGGAACTGAGCCCTCTCTATAATGAGAGTTGTACTATCTATACTCAGGAGGAGGGAACTCCCGAGAGACTGAAGTCCATAGAAAGTGTTGAAGGATTCACAGAACTGTTTCAAACCGTTTCTGTCAGCATATCCCCGCATTTCAACTGCTTTGGTGTTCAACCAGGCATCCTGCATTTTACGCAGTTTAATCTGGATGGTCTTGCGAGCACTGGTAAAAGCATTTTTCTTGGCAGTGATGACGGGTCATTCTGACAGGCCCAATGAAGACAGTACTTTTCAACAAGTAGAGCCTTTATCTCCTCATCATTCTTATTGAACCAGTCATGCTGCTTGCGGGTAGAGGGCCGAGCATCTTCAGTGAAGATGTATAGATAGCATCCCTGAAGCGTTCCCAATCGTCCTCAGCACTACCTGCGAGGTAGAGGTCAGCAAGCATGATTTCTAAGTCTTCAACCAATGCTGAAGCTGTGCTAGGATTCTTGAGCTTGGTCGCACTGATTCTTTGCATAACCTTGCTTCCTTGTGGTCACCTCTTGGGTCTGAAGCAGAGCCTCATTTTGGAGACAATGAGCCTGTGATCTGTCCAGCAGTCAGCACCACACATGGCCTTGGTCACTTTGGCATCTTGCCTGTCTTTTCTCCTGACAATGACTGAGTTGATAAGATGCTAATGCTTAAAGAAAGGCGGGGGAGGGAGAGGTGCATCCAGGAGGTCTTGTTAGGATAGGCAGGTGGAAGGTCGTTTTGGTGATGAGGAGTTCATGTGCTGCACAGGTCTTCATTAAGAGTAGGCCGTTATTGTTACGCTTGCCCACTCCATGCCTCCCAATGACTCCCTGCTACATTACAGAGTCACACCCTACTCTTGCATTGAAATTGCCAAGCAAGATCAGCTTGCCGATACTGCTCACTGCTGACAGTAGGGTGTCTAGTTCTTCGCAGAACTTTTTTTTCACGTTGTCCAGGTTCTTCATTGCAAGGGCGTAGGCGCTGATCAGGGTGGCTTGACTTCTGTGCCGTAGCATAGAACATAGACCACTACAGCACAAACAGGCCCTTTGGCCCACAAGTTATGCCAATCATATCAGTGCCTACCAGGCCATAGGACTATCTGTAACTCCCAATCCCATTAAATCCCATGTAGCGGAAGCTGTAATGTCATAAGCCAGTCGTTCACATCCTTGGGGAGACTATCAACTTTCCGAACAAAGTGACTTCTGACGGCAAATCCAATTCCAGCATCATGACGCTCATCGCTGCCGCAACCACTCCAGAAAAAAGTGTATCCACCTCTAGTTTCAGTCAACTGACCTACGTTGACAAGTTTCACTCACGGCTGCAATGTCAATGTTATATCTTGCAAGCTCTCTGGCAACTAAGGCTTTTCTTCTCTCTGTTCTGTCTACTGTAGGGTTGTCCAAAAGCGTACACGCATTCCAAGTGCCAACAGTGAGCAGTGTCACCTTGTGTTTATTTTGTTTGTTCGACTGTAAGACGGGATCCCTGCCAGCCACAGTAAACTGGCCAAAGTGTAGTGAAGCAGGCAATGTTTAGGGCACTTTTTCTAACCTCTTCCTCATTCTATGGAGGTTAGCAGTGCATTCCTGAAGAGGATTGTTCAATCGCCCAGGCAGACACTAAGTTTCACCGCTGCGCCAGGCAGCGGAAAACGCTCATTCGACCCGAGCCACCTGTGTGCAGGGCCGTGACTACAGCTCACAGTGTATCCACACCTGCTGCTTCATCACTCGCCCATCACCACAAACTTCAAGGGTTGAACAGGACACTGATGATGAAGATGACGATGATGGTGTCGAGACTAGCGCTTGATTTGGAGAGGGTAATACCTCTGGTGGGTGAACATGTTGTGTCCTTTCAGGGTAGTTTGTCCATCCTCTGTCCCTACCTGGCACTCAGCTCTCACCTGTGCCTCCCCAGAGCTGTTTGCCTGCGACAGCAACCACAGCCCGTGCAACGGCCTCGACAAGCCGGTTAAACCAGGGGAGGGTAGCTGATGGGTCTCAACCCTCAGTGAATTAGGGAGATGCCTATCCCAGCATGTGAAGACAGAGTACAGTTTAGTAGCTTCACCTGAGAATTGGTTTGATAAAAGCTCCCTGTTGGGTCATTTAAATCTTACCTGAAGTGAAGCATCTCATGCTCACCCCAAACAAATTCAAATTTACAAAACCTATAATCCTGCCAGACTTGGGTTAGAACAGCATTCATGTTGAGAGGGCTAGAATATAAGAACGGGAATGTACTTCTGAGGCTGTATAAAGCTCTGGTCAGACTCCATTTGGAGTATTGTGAACAGTTTTGGGCTCCATATCTAAGGAAGGATGTGCTGGACCTTGGGAAAGGGTCTGGAGGAAGGTTCACAAGAATGATCCCGTCGTGTGAGGAACGGGTTGAGGATTCTGGGTCTGTACTCGTTGGGAGTTTAGAAGGATGAGGGGAAGGATCTTATTGAAACTTCCCGGATACTGCGAGGCCTGGATAGAGCGGACATGGGGAAAGTAGGAGAGACCACAGTACAAGGGCACAGACTCAGAGTAAAGGGACCACCATTTAGAACAGAGATGAGGAAGAATTTCTTCAGCTACAGAGAGGAAAATCTGTGGAACTCTTTGCCGCAGAAGGATGTGGAGCGCAGGTCATTGAGTGTGTTTAGAAAAGAGAAAGATCAGGGTTGAGAAACATATCAACTATGATTGAATGGTGGAACAGGCTGAATGGGCTAATTCTGCTGCTGTATTTACTGAGATGTACACAGAGTGGGAGGAAGAGGGTGATATTGAAAACATGAAAGAGAGAGAAAAACACGTGACGAATCAGAGAGAGCTGAGATTGCAATACGGACAAGAACAAGAGAGAAGGTCAAGGAAGCACCAAGAATGGGAGAATATGATAGAAAAATACACTTAGAGGCTGAGAGAGTCAGATGGAGATTTAGACACCCAGAGTCTGGCTCTGTCCCGTCGGGATTGTTTCCCAGTGTCTGGCTCTGTCCCGTCGGGATTGTTTCCCAGTGTCTGGCTCTGTCCCACCAGGATTGTTTCCCAGTGTCTGGCTCTGTCCCCGGATTGTTTCCCAGAGTCTGGCTCTGTCCCCGGATTGTTTCCCAGGTCTGCTCTGTCCCGTGGGATTGTTTCAGAGTCTGGCTCTGTCCCACCGGGATTGTTTCCCAGAGTCTGGCTCTGTCCCACCGGGATTGTTTCCCAGAGTCTGGCTCTGTCCCACCGGGATTGTTTCCCAGTGTCTGGCTCTGTCCCGTCGGGATTGTTTCCCAGAGTCTGGCTCTGTCCCACTGGGATTGTTTCCCAGAGTCTGGCTCTGTCCCACTGGGATTGTTTCCCAAGTCTGGCTCTGTCCCCCGGGATTGTTTCCCAGTGTCTGGCTCTGTCCCCCGGATTGTTTCCCAGTGTCTGGCTCTGTCCCACCAGGATTGTTTCCCAGTGTCTGGCTCTGTCCCGTCGGGATTGTTTCCCAGAGTCTGGCTCTGTCCCACTGGGATTGTTTCCCAGAGTCTGGCTCTGTCCCACTGGGATTGTTTCCCAGAGTCTGGCTCTGTCCCACTGGGATTGTTTCCCAGAGTCTGGCTCTGTCCCACCGGGATTGTTTCCCAGTGTCTGGCTCTGTCCCACCGGGATTGTTTCCCAGTGTCTGGCTCTGTCCCACCAGGATTGTTTCCCAGTGTCTGGCTCTGTCCCGTCGGGATTGTTTCCCAGTGTCTGGCTCTGTCCCCCGGATTGTTTCCCAGAGTCTGGCTCTGTCCCGCTGGGATTGTTTCCCAGAGTCTGGCTCTGTCCCACTGGGATTGTTTCCCAGAGTCTGGCTCTGTCCCGCCGGGATTGTTTCCCAGAGTCTGGCTCTGTCCCGCCGGGATTGTTTCCCAGTGTCTGGCTCTGTCCCACCGGGATTGTTTCCCAGTGTCTGGCTCTGTCCCGTCGGGATTGTTTCCCAGTGTCTGGCTCTGTCCCACCAGGATTGTTTCCCAGTGTCTGGCTCTGTCCCGCCGGGATTGTTTCCCAGAGTCTGGCTCTGTCCCGCCGGGATTGTTTCCCAGTGTCTGGCTCTGTCCCGCCGGGATTGTTTCCCAGAGTCTGGCTCTGTCCCACCGGGATTGTTTCCCAGAGTCTGGCTCTGTCCCACCAGGATTGTTTCCAGGTCTGGCTCTGTCCTGTCTGGCTCTGTCCCACCGGGATTGTTTCCCAGTGTCTGGCTCTGTCCCTCGGGATTGTTTCCCGTGTCTGGCTCTGTCCCACGGATTGTTTCCCAGTGTCTGCTCTGTCCCACTGGGTGTTTCCCAGAGTCTGGCTCTGTCCACCGGGATTGTTTTCCAGAGTCTGGCTCTGTCCCACCGGATTGTTTCCCAGGTCTGGCTCTGTCCCACTTTTCCCAGAGTCTGGCTCTGTCCCACCAGGATTGTTTCCCAGAGTCTGGCTCTGTCCCGTCGGGATTGTTTCCCAGTGTCTGGCTCTGTCCCACCGGGATTGTTTCCCAGAGTCTGGCTCTGTCCCGTCGGGATTGTTTCCCAGTGTCTGGCTCTGTCCCACTGGGATTGTTTCCCAGAGTCTGGCTCTGTCCCACTGGGATTGTTTCCCAGTGTTTCCTTCTGCGTGACCCTTTTGGATTCTCACCTGACCACAGTTGGGAAGAGTTCTGCAGTGTACAGGAAAGCTGTTGTGAATGCAGCTTCTGAAAATCCTTTGGCGAGGGTTACAAGCACCAGTTCAAGGATGTGTTGGTCTGTAGGAGTCAATAATTGGGAAGCAGAGACATTAGTAGAACATAGAACATGACAGCGCAGTACAGGCCCTTCGGCCCTCGATGTTCCTCTTACCAACGGAACCAATCTAATGACCCTCTAACCTAAACTATTCCAATGTTATCCATATGCCTATCCACTGACCATTTGAACGCCCTTAAACTTGACGAGTCCACAACTGCTGCAGGCAGCACATTCCATGTCCTTACTACCCTCTGAGTAAAGAACCCACCTCTAACATCCGTCCTATAACTACCACCCCTTAATTTAAAGCTGTGTCCCCTCGTGTTATCCATCACCATCTGAGGAAAAAGGCTCTCACTATCCACCCTATCTAACCCTCTGATCATCTTATATGTGTCAATTAAGTCACCTCTTAGCCTTCTTCTCTCTAATGAAAATAACCTCAAATCCCTTAGCCTTTCCTCATAAGACCTGCCCACCATACCAGTTTACCTCCTCTGTACCCTTTCCAATGCCTCCACGTCTTTCTTATAATGTGGCGACCAAAACTGTACACAATACTCCAAGTGCGGCCTCACTAGAGTTTTGTACAGTTGCAACATGACATCTCAGCTCCGAAATTCAATCCCTCTACCAATAAATGCTAACATACTGTATGCCTTCTTAACAACCTTATCAACTTGAGTACCAACTTGAGTAATATCAGTTAAACTAATAAGTTCAACACAGTTTAACTTAATAAGTTCAGCAACCCAGATTACCCAATAACCTTCTGATCACAAGAGTCAGAGAGGTTTACAGTGTGGAAACAGGCCCTTCAGCCCAACTTGTCCGTGCCACCCAGTTTTTACCACAAAACTAGTCCCAATTGCCTGCATTTGGCTCGTATCCCTCTATACCCATCTTACCCATGTAACTATCCAAGTGCTTTTTAGAAGACTATTTTAATGCCAGGAGTGTAGTAAATAAGGTGGATGAACTTAGGGCGTGGATTGCTGCTTGGGATTGTGATGTGGTGGCCATTACAGAGACTTGGATGTCTCAGGGACAGGACTGGGTACTACAGGTCCCGGGATTCAGATCCTTCAGGAAGGACAGGGAGGGAGGCAAAAGAGGTGGTGGAGTGGCACTGTTGATCAGGGACAGTGTCATGGCTGCAGAGAAGGTGGATACCGGGGAGGGAATGTCTACGGAGTCTCTGTGGGTGGAAGTTAGGAATAGCAAAGGGTCGGTGACGTTGCTGGATGTATTCTATAGGCCGCCCAATAGTGACAGGGAAGTTGAGGTGCAGATAGGGAAATATATACTGGAGAGATGTAGAAATAACAGAGTTGTTGTGATGGGAGACTTCAATTTCCCGAACATCGACTGGAATATCCCAAGGGTAAGGGGTTTGGATGGGGAGGAGTTTGTTAGGTGTGTTCAGGAGGGTTTCGTGACACAGCACGTGGACAAGCCTACGAGAGGAGAGGCTGTACTGGACCTGGTACTAGCTAATGAACCAGGACAGGTGATGGATCTCTCGGTAGGAGAGCATCTTGGGGATGGAGATCATAATTCTATCTCCTTCACCCTTGCATTGGAAAAGGATAGGATCAGGCAGGCTAGGAAGGTGTTTGTCTGGAATAAGGGGAAATATGAAGACATCAGGCAGATGTTGGGGCGAATAAACTGGAAGGAGGTGTTCTTGGGGAAAAGCACAGAAGGAAGGTGGCAGATATTCAAGGAATGCTTGTCTGGAGCTTTGCATGACAACGTTCCGGTGAGACAAGGAGGTTTTGGTAGGACGCGGGAACCGTGGTGCACGAAGGCTGTGGTGAACCTAGTCAGGAAGAATATATTTTTTTTTTTTTGTATAAAAAGTTCAAAGAGCTAGGAGATGTTGGGGATCTAGAGAAGTATAAGGCTTATAGAAGAGAGCTTAAAAAGGAAATTAGGAGAGCCAGAAGGGGTCATGAGAAGGCCTTGCGGTAGGATTAAGGAGAATCCCAAGGCCTTCTACAAATATGTGAAAAGTAAAAGGATGAGAAGAGAAGGGATAGGACCATAAAAGGTGAAGGGGGAAAAGTCTGTATGGAACGGAAGAAATGGCAGAGGTGCTTAATGAGTACTTTGCCTCAGTATTCACGGTGGAAAGTGATCTGGGAGGATGCACTACAAGTTTGCGGCAGACTGAAAAGATTGAGTATGTAGATATTAAGGAAGCGGATGTGTTAGAACTTTTAAATGCTATCAAGATAGACAAGTCTCCGGGACCAGATGGGATGTACCCCAGGTTATTGTGGGAGGTGAGGGATGTCATTGCAGAGCCCCTGGCGATGATCTTTGCGTCGTCGATGGAGACGGGAGAGGTTCCGGAGGATTGGAGGATTGCGGATGTGGTCCCTATTTTCAAGAAAGGGAACAGGGATAGTCCTGGAAATTACCGACCGGTGAGTCTGACCTCAGTGGTTGGTAAGCTGATGGAGAGGCTTCTGAGGGACAAGATTTACGAGCATTTGGAGAAGTTTAGTTTGATTAGAAATAGTCAACATGGTTTTGTAAAAGGCAGGTCGTGCCTTACGAGCTTAATTGAGTTCTTCGAAAATGTGACTGAACACATTGACGAAGGAAGAGCAGTGGACGTGGTGTACGTGGACTTCAGCAAGGCATTTGACAAGGTCCCCCATGCAAGACTTCTTGAGAAGGTGAGAGGGCATGGGATCCAAGGGGCTTTGGCCTTGTGGATCCAGAACTGGCTTGCCTGCAGAAGGCAGAGGGTGGTTGTGGATGGCTCTTTTTCTGCATGGAGGTCGGTCACCAGTGGAGTGCCCCAGGGATCTGTTCTAGGACCCTTGCTGTTTGTCATTTTCATAAATGACCTGGATGAGGAAGTGGAGGGATGGGTGAGTAAGTTCGCCGATGACACGAAGGTCGGTGGTGTTGTGGATGGTCTGGAGGGATGTCAAAAGTTGCAGCAGGACATCGACAGGATGCAAGACTGGGCGGAGAAGTGGCAGATGGACTTCAACGTGGATAAATGTGTTGTGGTCCATTTTGGCAGATCCAACGGGATGAATGAGTACACTATCAAAGGTAGGAGTCTTAGCTGTGTGGAAGAGCAGAGGGATCTTGGGGTCCGGGTCCATAAGACTCTCAAATCGGCCTCCCAGGTGGAGGATGTGGTTAAGAAAGCTTACGGTGTACTGGCCTTCATTCATCGAGGGATTGAGTTCAGGAGTCAGGAGGTAATGCTGCAGCTTTATAGGACCCTTGTCAGACCACACTTGGAGTACTGTGCGCAGTTCTGGTCGCCTCACTATAGGAAGGACGTGGAAGCTATTGAAAGGGTGCAGAGGAGATTTACAAGGATGTTGCCTGGATTGGGAGGCATGCCTTATGAAGACAGGTTGAGGGAGCTGGGACTGTTCTCCCTGGAGAGACAAGGTTGAGAGGCGACCTGATAGAGGTTTACAAGATGTTGAGAGGATTAGATAGGGTGGACTCTCAGAGACTATTTCCCAGGGCTGAAATGGTCGCGACGAGAGGGCACAGATTTAAGGTGCAGGGAAGCAAGTACAGAGGGGATGCTAGGGGAAAGTTTTTCACTCAGAGGGTGGTGAGTGAATGGAATCGGCTGCCGTCGGTGGTGGTCGAGGCGAACTCGCTGGGGTCTTTTAAAAGACTTCTGGATGAGTATATGGGATCCAATGGGATTGGGGATTATAGATAGGTCTATGGCTGGGTAGGTTTTGATGTGTTCGGCACAACTTGTGGGCCGTAGGGCCTGTTTGTGCTGTAATGTTCTATGTTAAGACAAAATTATACCCACCTCTACAACAACCTTTGGCAGCTCGTTCCACCCTCCACCCACTGTGTGAAAAAACTGCCCGTCTGGTCACTTTTGTATCTCTCCCCTCTCCTCTTTTTCTAGTTGGCGATCAGTGACTATTGGTGTTAACATGGAACACTACCGCACAAACAGGCCCTTCGGCCTACAAGTTGTGTTGATCATATCTATACCTACCAGGCCATAGAACTATCTGTAACTCCCAATCTCATTAAATCCCATATACTCATCCAGAAGTCTCTTAAAAGACCCGAGTGAGTTCACCTCTACCACCACTGATGGCAACCGATTCCATTCACTCACCACCCTCTCAGTAAAAAACTTACCCCTAACATCTCCTCTGTACTTGCCCCCCAGCTCCTTAAACCTGTGTCCTCTCGTAGTGACCATTTCAGCCCTGGGAAATAGTCTCTGAGAATCCACCCTATCTATTCATAGAACATAGAACATAGAACATTACAGCACAGAACAGGCCCTTCGGCCTTCGATGTTGTGCCGACCAAAATAAAAAGCAACGCCCCTCCAAACTAAACCATTCCCTTCTCTTCCATATACTTATCAATTAACCTCTTAAACGCCACCAAACTTGGCGCATCTACAACAGCTGCAGGCAGGGCATTCCACTCCCTAATCACTCTTTGAGTAAAGAACCTACCTCTGATATCCGTCCTATAACTCATACCCCTTAATTTAAAGCTGTGTCCCCTCGTGCTAGCTTTCTCCATCCTAGGAAAAAGGCTATCACTGTCCACCCTATTCCTCTCAACATTTTATAAACCTCTATCAGGTCGCCTCTCAACTTCATCTCTCCAGTAAGAAGAGACCTAGCTCTCTCAACGTATCTTCATAAGGCCTGCCTCCCAATCCAGGCAACATCCTTGTAAAGAACAAAGAACAAAACAGCACGGGAAACAGGCCCTTATACTAACGACATGAAGCACTAGGATACTCTCAAAAAAATCCAAGAGCAGCCCTCTCACGACCCATCGTGTGTATGTCCCTCGTTAGACAACAAGGTGGACCAAATCTCCTCTGCACCCTCTCAATAGCTTCCACATCCTTCCTATAATGAGTTAACCATTACCATGAGGTAATGCACTTTGGCAGGAATAATAAATGTGTAGAGTATAGGGCTAATGGTAGGATTCTTAATAGTGTTGATGAACAGAGGGATCTTGGTGTATTTGTGCATAGATCCCTGAAAGTAGGCAGTCAAGTCGATAAGGTTGTTACGAAGGCATATGGAGTCTTAGCTTTTATTGATAGGGGGATTGAATTTCGGAGCCGCAACACCATGTTGCAACTGTACAAAACTCTAGTGCGGCCGCACTTGGAGTATTGTGTGCAGTTCTGGTCCCCACATTATAAGAAAGATGTGGAGGCATTGGAGAGGGTACAGAGGAGGTTTACCAGGATGTTGCCTGGTATGGAGGGCAGGTCCTATGAAGAGAGGTTGAAGGATTTGAGGTTGTTTTCGTTAGAAAGGAGGCGGCTAAGGGGGGATCTTATTGAAGCATATAAGATGATTAGAGGTTTGGATAGGGTGGACAGTGATAGCCTTTTTCCTAGGATGGAGAAAGCTAGCACGAGGGGACACAGATTTAAATTAAGGGGTGATAGTTATAGGACGGATATCAGAGGTAGGTTCTTTACCCAAAGGGTGGTTCGGGAGTGGAATGCCCTGCCTGCGGCAGTTGTAGATGCGCCAAGTTTGGTGGCGTTTAAGAGGTTAGTTGATAAGTATATGGAAGAGAAGGGAATGGTTTAGTTTGGAGGGGCATTGCTTTTTATATTGGTCGGCGCAACATCGAAGGCCGAAGGGCCTGTTCTGTGCTGTAATGTTCTATGTTCTATGTATATTGGCCTTCGCTGTGAGAGGTGTCGAGTACAGGAGTAGGGATGTGTTGTTGCAATTACACAGGGCCTTGGTGAGGCCACAGTTAGAGTATTGTGTGCAGTTTTGGTCTCCTTTTCTGAGGAAGGATGTTCTTGCTCTCGAGGTTTATTAGGCTGATTCTGGGGATGGTGGGACTGATGTATGAGGAGAGGTTGACTAGGTTAGGATTGTTTTCACTTGAGTTCAGATGTATGAGGGGGGAATCTCGTAAAAACTTGTAAAATTCTAACAGGACTAGATAGGGAGGATGTTCCCCATGGTGGGGGAGTCCAGAACTAGGGGTCACAATCTGAGGATTCAGGGTAGACCATTTAGGACAGAGATGAAAGACATTTCTTCACCCAAAGAGTGGTAAACCTGTGGAATTCATTACCATGGGAAGTAGTTGATGAGTCTGGGTGTGTGCGCGTGGGGGTGTGTGTGTGTGGGGGTGTTTCTCTGGGAGTGTGTG
The DNA here is from genome assembly GCA_024679065.1 of Sphyrna mokarran. Lineage (NCBI taxonomy): Eukaryota > Metazoa > Chordata > Chondrichthyes > Carcharhiniformes > Carcharhinidae > Sphyrna > Sphyrna mokarran. Next base: position 2,064,268 of record JAGIQG010000005.1, read on the forward strand.
TGGGGGGTTGTGGAGATGTGTGTGCAGGAGGGGGGTGCCAATGTGTGTGAGGGCGCGTGTACGTGGGGCGGGAGGGCGTGTACGTGGGGCGGGAGGGCGTGTACGTGGGGCGGGAGGGCGTGTACGTGGGGCGGGAGGGCGTGTACTTGGGGCGGGAGGGTGTGCATGTTGCCATGGTTAAGCTGTAAGGATTGAAGTGAGGAATGTGGTGTTCCCTCACCTTTCGGAATGAGGAGTTTGAATGTCATCAGGAGGGCAGTCACAATGAGGAAGCAGCCCTGGCAGCGTCGCCGACCCACCCGGTCGAGCAGCAGGTAACTCAGCAGCTTGGCTGGTACCTCGATAGCCCCATAGATGAAATGTGTTAAGTACAAATCCAGACCAAAACCACTAGGCGAGAAGCTGATTGCATAATACGAGAAAGAAACTCCAGTCCTGTTGATTAAACAGAGTCATACAAAGATTATCAGAGACAAGACATCAATTGCTCCAAACCCCTTCCATATTCTCAGAGTCTGGTCAATGAAATTCCTCCCAAATTCCTCAGATATTCCGTTAGTGAGAATATCATACCCTCATCAGTCTGAATTCAACCCCTACAGTTCACCTTCGTTAGGGAAGGAAATCTGCTGTTCTTCCCCAGTCTGGCCTAATGTGACTTAGTCACAGCAACGTGGGTGACTCTCTCAACTGCCCGCTGCCCTCAAGTGAAGGTGTGCTAAACTGAGGGAAAGGCTAATTACAACAATATAAGGCAGGAACGGAAGAATGTAGATTGGGGGCAGATGTTTGAAGGTAAATCAACATCAGTCACGTGGGAGGCTTTCAAGTGTGAGTTGATAGGGATTCAGGATCAGCACATTCCTGTAAGGATGAAGGATAAGTGTGGCATGTTTTGGGAACCTCGGATAATGAGAGATATTGTGAGCCGAGTCAAAGAGAGAAAGGAAGCATTTGTTAAAGCCAGGAGGCTGGGAACACACGAAGTGAGTGTGGAATACAAGGAAAATAGAAAGAAATTTAAACAAGGACTAAGGATGGCTAAAAGTGGTCACAAAAACTCATTGGCCAGCAGGATTAAGGAAAATCCCAAGGTGTTTTATACAAATATAAAGAGCAAGAAGGTAGCCAGAGAGAGGGTTGTCCCATTCAAGGACAGGGGAGGGAATCTATGTGTAGAACCAGAGGAAATGGGCTGGGTATTAAATGAGTACTTTGCTTTAGTATTCACCAAAGAAAAAGACTTAGAACATAGAACATTACAGCGCAGAACAGGCCCTTTGGCCTTCGATGTTGCACCGACCAATTAAGAAAAAGCAATGACCCTCTAACCTAAACCATTCCCTTCTCTTCCATAAACTTATCTACTAACCTCTTAAATGCCCCCAAACTTGGTGCATCTACAATGCCGCAGGCAGGGCATTCCATACCCTTACCACCCTCTGGGTAAAGAACCTACCTCTGATATCCGTCCTATAACTACCACCCCTTAATTTAAAGCTGTGTCCCCTCGTGCTAGCTTTCTCCATCCTAGGAAAAAGGCTATCACTGTCCACTATCTAAACACAAGTCTCTGAAGGTGTCAGTACAGGTGGAAAAGGTGATAAAGAAAGCGTATAGTATGTTAGCCTTCATAGGAAGGGGTATAGAATACAAGAGTAGGAGTTTGATGTTGCAAGTGTATAGAACGTTGGTTAGGCCTCACTTGGAGTACTGCGTCCAGTTCTGGTCGCCGTACTACCGGAAGGATGTGGAGTCCCTGGAGAGAGTGCAGAGGAGATTTACCAGGATGCTGCCTGGTATGGAAGGGCTGTCTTACGAGGAAAGGTTGAACGTACTGGGGTTGTTTTCCCTTGAAAGACGTCGGCTGAGAGGGGATCTATTAGAGGTATATAAGATTATGAGGGGTATAGATAGAGTAAATGGTGGTAAGCTTTTTCCACCATTAGATTCGGATAGAACGAGGGGTCACGGCCTTAGGGTGAGGGGGGCTATGTATAAGACTAATATTAGAGGGCATTTTTTCACACAAAGGGTAGTGGGGGTGTGGAATGCACTACCGAGTAAGGTGGTGGGAGCAGGCACGCTAGGGTTGTTTAAGGGTCTCTTGGACAGCCACATGAGCGGTCTGCAGATAGAGGGATATAGGAGGACTGTTTAAATACTTTATTTGTTTCCACAGGATGTTCGGTCCACCTTGTTGACCAACAAGGTGCATGCATTCGGCAGGTCGTGCGAGGGCTGCTCTTGGATGTTACTTCAGGAGTGGCCTAGTGCTTCATGTCGTTAGTGTATGCTTAAACTGGACCATCAGATGGGCAACATGACAGCTCAGAGACTATCGCTGTTGCTGTGCAGACATATGGATTTGGGCCTGTGTCTGCGGGAGTTTGCGCATTCTCCCCGTGGTTGCGTGGGTTTTCTCTGGGTGCTCCAGTTTCCTCCCACATCCCAAAAATGTGCTCTTAGGCTGATTGGGTAACAATTTGTCCCTATATTGGTCTCTACATGTCATTAAGACGTTAGGATGGCGGCGTGGGCTCATTGGGCCGAAGGGCCTGTTTCCCGTGCTGTGTTGTTCTTTGTTCTTTGTACTTCCTCTGTACCCTCTCCAATGCCTCCACATCTTTCTTATAATGTGGGGACCAGAACTGCACACAATACTCCAAGTGCGGCCGCACTAGAGTTTTGTACAGTTGCAATATGACGTTGCGGCTCCGAAATTCAATCCCCCTACCAATAAAAGCTAAGACTCCGTATGCCTTCTTAACAACCTTATTGACTTGATTGCCAACTTTCAGGGATCTATGCACACATACACCAAGATCCCTCTGTTCATCAACGCTATTAAGAGTCCTACCATTAGCCCTATACTCTACACATTTGTTATTCCTGCCAAAGTGAATTACCTCACACTTTTCCGCATTAAACTCCATTTGCCACCTCTCGGCCCAGCTCTGCAACTTGTCCAAGTCTCTCTGCAAACTATAACACCCCTCTTCACTATCTACCACTCCTCCGACTTTGGTGTCATCTGCAAATTTACTAATCCATCCTTCAATACCCTCATCCAGATCATTTATAAAAATTACAAACAGCAGGGGCCCCAAAACAGACCCCTGAGGTACACCACTTGTCACCGAACTCCACGATGAATATCTCCCATCAACCACCACCCTCTGTCTTCTATCAGCTAGACTTGGTGGATGATGAGTTTGGGAAAGGATGTGTTGATAGTTTGAGTTATGTTGAGATCAAAAATGAGGAGGTATTAAGGTCCTTGAGAAACATTAAGGTAGACAAGTCCCCAGGGCCTGATGGGATGTATCCCAGAATACTGAGAGAGACAAGGGAGGGAATTGCTGGGGTTTTGAGAGAAACCTTTGTATCCTCACTGGTTACAGGGGAGGTCCCAGAGGATTGGAAAATAACCAATGTTGTTCCTTTGTTTAAGAAGGGTAGCAAGAATGATCCAGGTAATTACAGGCCGGTGAGCCTTACATCAGTGGTAGGGAAATTATTGGAGAGGATTCTTCAAGACAGGATTTATTCCCACTTGGAAATAAGTGGATGTATTAGTGAGAGGCAATGTGGTTTTGTGAAGGGAAGGTTGTATCTCACAAACTTGATAAAGTTTGCCGAGGAAGTGAAGAAGATGATTGAAGGTAGGGCAGTGGATGTTGTCTACATGGATTTCAGTAAGGCCTTTGACAAGGTCCCTCATGGCAGACTGGTGCGGAAGGTGAAGTTATATGGGATCAGAGGAGAGCTGGCAAGGTGGATACAAAACTGGCTCAGTCAAAGAAGACAGAGGGTAGCAGGGGAAGGGTGTGTTTCTGAACGGAGGGCTGTGATAAGTGGAGTTCCTCAGGAATCAGTGCTGGGACCATTGCTGTTTGTAATATATATAAAATGATTTGGAGGAAAATGTAACTGGATCGATTAGTAAGTTTGGTGGTGAAACAAAGGTTGGTGGATTTGTGGACAGCAATGAGGACCATCAGAGGATACAGCAGGAAATAGATCAGTTGGAGACTTGGGTGGAGAGATGGCAGATGGAGTTTAATCCTGAAAAATGTGAGGTAATGTATTTTGGAAGATCTAATACAGATAGGAAATATACAGTAAATGGCAGAACCCTTAAGAGTATCGATAGGCAGAGGGATCTGGGTGTACAGGTACACAAATGACTGAAAGTGGCAATGCAGGTGGAGAACATAGAACATAGAACATTACAGCACAGAACAAGCCCTTCGGCCTTCGATGTTGCGCCGACCAATATAAAAAGCAATGACCCTCCAAACTAAACCATTCCCTTCTCTTCCATATACTTATCAACTAACCTCTTAAACGCCACCAAACTTGGCGCATCTACAACTGCTGCAGGCAGGGCATTCCACTCCCGAACCACCCTTTGGATAAAGAACCTACCTCTGATATCCGTCCTATAACTATCACCCCTTAATTTAAAGCTGTGTCCCCTCGTGCTAGCTTTCTCCATCCTAGGAAAAAGGCTATCACTGTCCACCCTATCTAAACCTCTAATCATCTTATATGTTTCGATTAGGTCCCCTCTTAGCCGCCTCCTTTCTAACGAAAACAACCTCAAATCCCTCAGCCTCTCTTCATAAGACCTGCCCTCCATACCAGGCAACATCCTGGTAAACCTCCTCTGTACCCTCTCCAATGCCTCCACATCTTTCTTATAATGTGGGGACCAGAACTGCACACAATACTCCAAGTGCGGCCGCACTAGAGTTTTGTACAGTTGCAACATGACGTTGCGGCTCCGAAATTCAATCCCCCTACCAATAAAAGCTAAGACTCCATATGCCTTCTTAACAACCTTATCGACTTGACTGCCTACTTTCAGGGATCTATGCACAAATACACCAAGATCCCTCTGTTCATCAACACTATTAAGAATCCTACCATTAGCCCTATACTCTACACATTTATTATTCCTGCCAAAGTGCATTACCTCACACTTTTCCACATTAAACTCCATTTGCCACCTCTCGGCCCAGCTCTGCAACTTGTCCAAGTCTCTCTGCAAACTATAACACCCCTCTTCACTATCTACCACTCCACCGACTTTAGTGTCATCTGCAAATTTACTAATCCATCCTTCAATACCCTCATCCAGATCATTTATAAAAATTACAAACAGCAGGGGCCCCAAAACAGACCCCTGAGGTACACCACTCGTCACCGAACTCCACGATGAATATCTCCCATCAACCACCACCCTCTGTCTTCTATCATAGAACATAGAACATAGAACATAGAACAATACAGCACAGAACAGGCCCTTCGGCCTTCGATGTTGTGCCGACCAAAATAAAAAGCAATGCCCCTCCTAACTAAACCATTCCCTTCTCATCCATATACTTATCAACTAACCTCTTAAACGCCACCAAACTTGGCGCATCCACAACAGCTGCAGGCCGGGCATTCCACTCCCTAATCACTCTTTGAGTAAAGAACCTACCTCTGATATCAGTCCTATAACTCATACCCCTTAATTTAAAGCTGTGTCCCCTCGTGCTAGCATTCTCCATCCTAGGAAAAAGGCTATCACTGTATCAGCTAGCCAATTCCTAATCCAATTAGCTAAATCATCCTCTATCCCATACATCTGCATTTTCTGCAGAAGCCTTCCATGGGCCACCTTATCAAATGCCTTACTAAAGTCCATATATACCACATCAACCGCCTTACCCCCATCCACCTCTTTGGTCACTGTAGAAGTCTACAAGATTGAGGGGCAGGGACAGAGTGGATAGTCAGAAGCTTTTTCCCAGGGTGGAAGAGTCAATTACTTGGGGCCACAGGTTTAAGGTGCGCGGGACAAGGTTTAAAGGAGATGTACGAGGCAGATTTTTTATAGAGGGTGGTGGGTGCCTGGAACTCACTCACGGGGGAAGCAGTGGAAGCGGATACAGTAGTGAGTTTTAAAGGGCATCTTGACAAATACATGAATAGGACGGGAACAGAGGGATGCGGTCCCCGGAAGGGTAGAGGGTTTTAGTTCAGTCAGGCAGCCTGGTCAGGGCAGGCTTGGAGGGGCCGAAGGGACTGTTCCTGTGCTGTAATCTTTTTTTGTTCTTTGTTCCTCATATTACCAACCCTTCATTCCTGGGATCATTCCGATTGTCTATCCTACATAAACTCAGCTGCCGGGGTGTTAACCTTCACCAAGTTCCATTTCCCTGTTACCATGTGTTTTATTGGCTCCTCATCCTGCAATATCTTGACGTTGCAAATCTTAGCCTTTTGTTTTCAAGTCTGTGGGTTTTCCTATCTCAGAAATCTGCTCCAGCCTCACAGCTCCCAAACTGTCCCTTTAATTCTGACTTTGTGCAAATTTCTCATTTTAATTGCTGCAAGAGTTTGCCGTGGCCCCTGAGATGCAAGATTCTCTCCCAAAACCTCTCCAACTCTCATCTTCCTTCCTTTAAGTGAGTGTATAACCTACCTGTCCAAATTAAAGGTAAAATACTGTAAATGCAAGAGTCAAAAACACAATCACAAAATGGTAGGGTCATCCAGACTCGAAACATTGGCTCTATTCTCCAGACCTGCTGAGATGTTCCAGTATTTTGTTGCTATCACCCTCTCTGGTGCCTGCCTGTACAACCTGGTTTTGTCTGATAACAAATTCCCGAAAGCTCTGAGTGTGATAAAGTGCCAGTGAGGATATTTGCCACACTTGTTATATTGTGAATGTGTTGTGGATGCTGTAAATCTCGCTCTGTAAATCGAGCTCAAAAAACATACCAAACAATCCCAGAGTAGAAAGTCAGCTTCCTTATCTGTGGGGTCCTCACAATGTCCCAGAAAGAATACTGTTTATCAGGCCCATCAGAGTCCACAGCCTTTCGCAAAGTCTAAGGAGAAGAGAGATGCATCACTCACTCGATGTTTAATGTTGATGCTGAGAGCTCACAGTACAGGGTCTCAATGACTGGTCAGTCCCCCCGCCTCTGCCTGTAACCCCAGCACCACCCCCCCACCCCTGTAACACCGGCAATGCCCCTGCCTGTAACCCCCCCCCCCCTCCGCCTGTAACCCCAGCCCCCCTCCCCTGCACCCTCTCCCACACCATGCCCTCCCCCTCTCTCCTGCAGGGAAGATACAGATCCATCCAGTGTGAGAGGGGGAATGTAATCCCTTCCCTGGAGGAATACAGAGGAGCAGAGAGATGGTGGGGGTTGCATGTCCCTGACGCCAGCTGGTTAGGTTGGGGTTGTTGTCCTTCGAGTAGAGAAGGCTGAGGAGGGACCTGATTGAGGTGTATAAGATTCTGAGGGATGTAGATAGAGTGGAGAGGAAGAAACCTTTCCCCTTGGCAGAGGGGTTAGTAACCAGGGGCCAGAGATTGAAGGTAAGGGCCAGGAGATTGAGGGAAAGGTTTTTCACTTCAGAGGCTGGGAGAATCAGGAACTCACTGCATGGAAGGGGGATGGAGGTGAAACCTTCACAAAGGGAAGAAGCATTAGATAAATACTCAAAATGTCAATGTGTACAAGGCTACAGAGCTAGTGCAGGAAAATAGGGTTACAATTGATAGGTGCTAGATAGCTAGGACAGACAATGTTGGGCTGAAGGTCCTCTCTCTGCTGTGTTAAACATCCTCGGTAAAAGCCCTGGGATAGAGAGAGAGGGCACATCTATGGAGAATATGATCAGATATCATACGGGTGGGGTGGAGCATGGTTTGAGATGCGTATACTTTAATGCAAGGAGTATTCGCAATAAGGGGGAGGAACTTGCAGCTTGGACCAGTACCTGGAACTTCGATGTTGTGCCATTTCAGAGACTTGGGTAGAGCAGGGACAGGAATGGATGTTGCAGGTTCCGGGGTACAAATGCTTTAGTCGGAGTAGAGAAGGGGGTAGAAGGGGGGGAGGAGTGGCGTTACTGGTCAAAGACTGTATCACGGTGATCGAAAAGAAGTTTGATGAGGACTTGTCTGTTGAGGTAGTATGGGCTGAGATTAGAAACAGGAGAGGAGAGGTCACCCTGTTGGGAGTCTTTTACAGACCTCCTAATAGTTCTAGAGAGGTTGAGGAAAGGATTGCGAAGTCAATTCTGATTAGGAGTGAAAGTAGTAGGGTAATTGTGATGGGGGACTTTAACTTTGCTAATATTGATTGGAATAGCTATAGCTCTAGCTCGTTAGAGGGGTCAGTTTTCGTACAGAGTGTGCAGGAAGGTTTTTTGACTCAGTATGTAGAGAGGCCAACTAGAGGTGAGGCTACATTGGATTTGGTGCTGGGCAATGAGCCAGACCAGGTGTTAGGCTTGGAAGTTAGTGAACATTTTGGTGATAGTGACCACAATTCGGTTACGTTCACCTTAGTGATGGACAGGGATAGGCCTGAAGCTGGGGGCTGTAGTTATAGCTGGGGGAAGGGTAATTATGAGGCCATCAGGAGAGAATTAGGGTGCGTAGATTGGACTAGGGAACTACAGGGACTGGGAACATCTGGAATGTGGTGCTTATTCAAGGAGCAGCTGCTGAGAGTCCTTGATAAGTATGTCCCTGTCAGGCAGGGAGGAAATGGACGAGTAAGAGAGCCTTGGTGTACGAAAAGAGTTGATTTGCTGGTTAAGAAGAAAAAGGAGGCTTATGTCAGGATGAGGCTTGAAGGCTCAGGTAGTGCAATGGATAGCTATAGATTAGCTAGGAAGGAGGTAAAAAGTGAATTGAGGAGAGCTAAGAGGGGACACGAGAAGATGTTGGCTGATAGGATTAAGGAGAATCCTAAAGCTTTCTTTCGATATGTTAAGAATAGAAGATTGGTTAGGGCAAGATTAGGGCCAGTCATAGATAGCAGTGGGAAGTTGTGCGTGGAGCCTGAAGAGATTGGCGAGGCACTGAATAAATATTTCTCTTCGGTATTCACGCAGAGTGCTGGAAATGTAGCTGTGGAGAGCACTGAGGTACAGGTTGCAAATTGGGGAGTATTGTAGTAGATAGGGAGGATGTGTTAGAAATTCTCGAGGGTTTGAAGTTGGATAAGTCCCCTGGGCCGGACGGGATTTACCCTAGGATTCTCTGGGAGGCAAGAGAGGAGATTGCAGAGCCTCTGGCTCTGATCTTCAGGTCCTCGTTGGTTACGGGTGTGGTTCCGGAGGACTGGAGGATAGCGAATGTGGTCCCATTGTTTAAGAAGGGGAAGAGAGACCTTCCTGGGAATTATAGGCCAGTGAGTCTTACTTCTGTTGTGGGCAAGGTATTGGAGAGAATTATTAGGGATAGGATTTATAGTTATTTAGAGAGAAATGAATTGATTGGGGATAGTCAGCATGGTTTCGTGAAGGGTAGGTCATGCCTTACTAACCTCATTGAGTTTTTTGAGAAAGTGACCAAAGAGGTGGATGGGGGTAAGGCGGTTGATGTAGTATATATGGACTTTAGTAAGGCGTTTGATAAGGTGGCCCATGGAAGACTTCTACAGAAAATGCAGATGTGTGGAATAGAGGGTGATTTAGCTAATTGGATTAGGGAATTGGCTGGCAGATAGAAGACAGAGGGTGGTGGTTGATGGGAGATATTCATCGTGGAGTTCGGTGACGAGTGGTGTGCCTCAGGGGTCTGTTTGGGGCCCCTGCTGTTTGTAATTTTTATAAATGATCTGGATGAGGGTATTGAGGGATGGATCAGTAAATTGGCAGATGATACTAAAGTTGGTGGTGTGGTAGATAGTGAAGAGGGGTGTTTTAGTTTACAGAGTGACTTGGACAAGTTGCAGAGCTGGGCCGAGAGGTGGCAAATGGAGTTTAATGTGGAAAAGTGTGAGGTAATGCACTTTGGCAGGAACAATAATGTGTAGAGTATAGGGCTAATGGTAGGGCTCTTAATAGTGTTGAGGAACAGAAGGATCTTGGTGTATGTGTCAATAGATCCCTGAAAGTAGGCAGTCAAGTGGATAAAGTTGTTAAGAAGGCTTATGGAGTCTTAGCTTTTATTGTTAGGGGGATTGAATTTAGGAGCCGCAGCATCATGTTGCAGCTGTACAAAACTCTAGTGCGGCCGCACTTGGAGTATTGTGTGCAGTTCTGGTCGCCACATTAGAAGAAAGATGTGGAGGCATTGGAGAGGGTACAGAGGAGGTTTACTAGGATGTTGCCTGGTATGGAGGGCAGGTCCTATGAAGAGAGGTTGAAGGATTTGAGGTTGTTTTTGTTAGAAAGGAGGCGGCTAAGAGGGGATCTTATTGAAACATATAAGATGATTAGAGGTTTAGATAGGGTGGACAGTGAATAGCCTTTTTCCTAGGATGGAGAAAGCTAGCACGAGGGGACACAGCTTTAAATTAAGGGTTATGAGTTATAGGACGGATATCAGAGGTAGGTTCTTTACTCAAAGAGTGATTAGGGAGTGGAATGCCCTGCCTGCAGCTGTTGTAGATGCGCCAAGTTTGGTGGCGTTTAAGAGGTTAGTTGATAAGTATATGGATGAGAAGGGAATGGTTTAGTTAGGAGTGGCATTGCTTTTTATTTTGGTCGGCACAACATCGAGGGCCGAAGGGCCTGTTCTGTGCTGTATTGTTCTATGTTCTATGATAGTGGGATCTTTCTGTACCTGGATAGATAGTCCGTGATCACAGGTATCCCTCTTATTTACACGCGCACATTTCAGCAGGCTCTCCTGAGCTAATTCTGTCTTCCCATTGGCCAGGAGCCACCTGGCAGATTCTGGGATCCACCTGTGCAAACAGGATTATTGTACAGGTGAGAATTCGACCATCAATAACTCGAACCTGTTCTCAGGTCTCTGAATGAAGATGGCTGCTGCTTTCTGATTTGCTTATCATCCACGTTGTTTTAAAAGAATTATTCAATTAGATCCATTCCCTGCTCCTTCCTTATTGCCAAAAAAAAAACCAATCCCATTCTGCTTGGAAATGTTCCTGATGAAACTGGTTTCAGATGGTTCACTCCCTAGAAAGACTTCAGCATGCTTTACCCCAACTCCTTCCCCAATCTCTGCTAACCGGGAATTCCTACCCAGAACTGGAAAATGACAGCGATGAGGAAAGATCGGATTGTCTGGGATCCTTGTGGATCCAGAACTGGCTTGCTGGCAGAAGGCAGAGAGTGGTTGTGGATGGGTCTTCTTCTGCATGGAGGTCGGTCACCAGTGGAGTGCCCCAGGGATCTGTTCTAGGACCCTTGCTGTTTGTCATTTTCATAAATGACCTGGATGAGGAAGTGGAGGGATGGGTTAGTAAGTTCGCCGACGATACAAAGGTCGGTGGTGTTGTGGATGGTCTGGAGGGATGTCAAAAGTTGCAGCGGGACATAGACAGGATGCAAAACTGGGCGGAGAAGTGGCAGATGGACTTCAACGCAGATAAATGTGTAGTGGTCCATTTTGGCAGAAACAATACAAAGAACAAAACAGCGCGGGAAACAGGCCCTTCGGCCCAACGAGCGCGCGCCGCCACCTCGATGTTCCCACCTCTACCCATGATCCCTGTCCATGTTTAGAACATCGAACATAGAACATAGAACATTACAGCACAGAACAGGCCCTTCGGCCTTCGATGTTGTGCCGACCAAAATAAAAAGCAATGCCCCTCCAACCTAAACCAGTCCCTTCTCTTCCATATACTTATCAATTAACCTCTTAAACGCCACCAAACTTGGCGCATCTACAACAGCTGCAGGCAGGGCATTCCACTCCCTAATCACTCTTTGAGTAAAGAACCTACCTCTGATATCCGTCCTATAACTATACCCCTTAATTTAAAGCTGTGTCCCCTCGTGCTAGCTTTCTCCATCCTAGGAAAAAGGCTATCACTGTCCACCCTATCTAAACCTCTAATCATCTTATATGCTTCAATAAGATCCCCTCTTAGCCGCCTCCTTTCTAACGAAAACAACCTCAAATCCTTCAACCTCTCTTCATAGGACCTGCCCTTCATACCAGGCAACATCCTGGTAACCCTCCTCTGTACCCTCTCCAATGCCTCCACATCTTTCTTATAATGTGTGGACCAGAACTGCACACAATACTCCAAGTGCGGCCGCACTAGAGTTTTGTACAGTTCCCTCTCTCACCATCTCCCCCATCTTCCTCCCCCCCCTCCCCCTCCCCTCCTCCCCCACCCCCCACTTATACCATTCCAACTCGATTACTTCCTACCTTGTAAACTCGATTATCTAGCCTTCCTTAAAAATATTTCCGGAGGCTGTTCCACCCCCTGAGAGGGAGACTTTGCTCGTGTCTGTTATAAATGGACAGGAAGAAGTCCGCAACGCCAGGTTTTAACTTCCACCATTTTTTAGAAACATAGAAACAGTACATCACCACAGGCCCTTCGCCCCACGAATTGCACCGAGTCACATCTACCAATCACGACTATCTATACCCCCTATTCTATTCTTTTTCCATATACTCATCCAACTCTCGTAAAAAGACCCCCGTGAGTTTGCCTCACAACCTCCGACGGCAGTCGGTTCCATTCACTAGCTCACCACACCTGAGTGAAAAACCTACCCTAACATCTCCTTTGTATGTGCTTCCCTGCACTTAATCTGTGTCCCCCTCGTATTGACCATTTCAGCTCAGGAAGTAGTCTCGAGAGTCCGCCCTATCTATTTCTCTCAACATTTTATAAACCTCTATCAGGTCGCCTCTCAACCTACGTCTCTCCAGTGAGAAGAGTCCCAACTCCCTCAACCTATCTTCATAAGGCCTGCCTCCCAATCCAGGCAGCATCCTTGTAAATCTCCTCTGAACTTTCTCAATAGCCTCTACATCCTTCCTATAATGAGGTGACCAGAACTGCACACAGTATTTAACAGTAAATTTACAAGCTTTTGGGGTTTGCCCCTTTGTCAGGCGAATGGAGACTTCCGGCCTCAGACAGATCACGTATCAGCACAGACAGTTTACAGATTGCTGATTAGAATGTGAATCCTTATACCTAACCTGCTATTCAAGTGTTAAAGTGGCTAACAATGTGTGTGGAAGGAGCACTGGGCACAGGTTACAGAGATGTGTATTGTCTCCAGACAGCGCAGTAAGTGAGGTTTTTTGCTAACCCAGGCAAGTTACGGGGGTTACAGATAATGTGACATGAAGCCAAGATCCCTGTTAAGACCATCCTCATGTGTGTGGAACTTGGCTATCAGTCTCTCCTCAGCGACTCTGCACTGTCGTGTGTTGTGAAGGTCCCCTTAAAGAACATTTACCCGAAGGTCGGAGGCCGAATGCCCACGACTGCTGAAGTGTTCGCCCACAGGAAGGGAACAGTTTTGCCTGGTGATTGTTGAACGATGCTCATTCATCCGCTGTCGTAGTGTCTGCATGGTCTCCCCAATATACCATGCTTCGGGACATCCTTTCTTGCAACGTATTAGGTAGACAACGTTGGCTGACTTGCAAGAGTATGTACCGTGTACCTGGTGAATGGTATCCTCACGTTTAATGATGTCATCCATGTCTATGATCTGGCATGTCTTGCAGAGGTTGCTGTGGCAGGGTTGTGTGGTATTGTGGTCACTGTTCTCCTGAAGGTTGGGGAGTTTGCTGCAAACAATGATCTGTTTGAGGTTGTGTGGTTGTTTGAAGGCAAGAAGTGGGGGGTTGGGGATGGCCCTGGTGAGATGTTCATTTTCATCAATGATATGTTGAAGACTCCGGAGAAGATGTCGTAGCTTCTCCGCTCCGGGGAAGTACTGGATGATGAAAGGGACTCTGTCCACTGTGTAATAAAAATTTATCTATCTTTGCCTTAAAAACATTCAATGAGGGAACCTCAACTGCTTCACTGGACAGGGAATTCCACACATTCACAACCCTTTGTGTGAAGAAGTTCCTCCTCAACTCAGTCCTAAATCTGCTCCCCCTTATTTTGAAGCTGCGTACCCTGGTTCTAGTACATGGTACATACTCTTGGAACTCGGCCAATGTTGTCTCCCTGATAAGGGTATGGACTGCCCTGCCTGCTGCAGCTGTAGATGCGCCAAGTTTGGGGGTGTTTAAGAGGTTAATAGATAAGTTTATGGATGAAAAGGGAATGGTTTAGGTTAGGGGGTCATTGCTTTTTCTTAATTGGTCAGCGCAACATCGAAGGCTGAAGGGCCTGTTCTGCGCTGTAATGTTCTATGATACTTTGCAGGAAAGGATGTCCTGAAGCATGGTACATTGGGGAGATTGTGCAAACAATACGACAACAGATAAATGAACACCACTCGACAATCTTATATAGTTTCTTGTTGTTGGCTTAACTTCATTCCTAACTAACAATACAACCCTGTCCCCCTTCCCCATCTGCCTGTCCTCCCGATCGGACAATATCCTTGGATATTTCCATCCTGGCTCTGATCCCCTTGAAGACGTGTCTTTGTGAATCCCACAGCATCATACTGGCCAATTTCAATGTGCGCAATGAGCTCATTTACCTTGTTCTGTACAGAGGGAGGGGGTGTATAGTGCACACGTTTAGGGAGGGGGTGTATAGTGCACACGTTTAGGGAGGGGGTGTATAGTGACACGTTTAGGAGGGGGTGTATACGCACACGTTTAGGGAGGGGGTGTATAGTGCACACGTTTAGGGAGGGGGTGTATAGTGCACACGTTTAGGGAGGGGGTGTATAGTGTACACGTTTAGGACGGGGGTGTATACTGCACACGTTTAGGGAGGGGGTGTATACTGCACATGTTTCAGTCCCACATTGACCACCTCCCATATCGCACTTTTCACCTTTTTTACTCTGTCACCTGAGCCGGGAATCGAACCCGGTCCCTGGCGCGTGAGACAGCAGTGCTAACCCACTGTGTCACCATGCCCCAGGAATCGAACCCGGGTCCCTGGCGCTGTGAGACAGCAGTGCTAACCCACTGTGTCACCGTGCCCCCGGGAATCGAACCCGGGTCCCTGGCGCTGTGAGACAGCAGTGCTAACCCACTGTGTCACCGTGTCCCGGGAATCGAACCCGGGACCCTGGCGCTGTGAGACAGCAGTGCTAACACACTGTGTCACCGTGTCCCCGGGAATCGAACCCGGGACCCTGGCGCTGTGAGACAGCAGTGCTAACCCACTGTGTCACCGTGTCCCCCGGGAATCGAACCCGGGCCCTGGCGCTGTGAGACAGCAGTGCTACCCACTGTTCCCGTCCCCCGGGAATCGAACCCGGGACCCTGGCGCTGTGAACGCAGTGCTAACACTGTGTCACCCCGTCCCGGAATCGAACCCGGGACCCTGGCGCTGAGAGACAGCAGTGCTAACCCATGTGTCACTCCCGGGATCGAACCCGGACCCTGGCGCTGTGAGACAGCAGTGCTACCACTGTGTCACCGTGTCCCCGGGAATCGAACCCGGGACCCTGGCGCTGTGAGACAGCAGTGCTAACCCACTGTGTCACCGTGTCCCCACGGGAATCGAACCCGGGACCCTGGCGCTGTGAGACAGCAGTGCTAACACACTGTGTCACCGTGTCCCCCGGGAATCGAACCCGGGACCCTGGCGCTGTGAGACAGCAGTGCTAACACACTGTGTCACCGTGTCCCCACGGGAATCGAACCCGGGACCCTGGCGCTGTGAGACAGCAGTGCTAACACACTGTGTCACTGTGTCCCCACGGGAATCGAACCCGGGACCCTGGCGCTGTGAGACAGCAGTGCTAACACACTGTGTCACCGTGTCCCCCGGGAATCGAACCCGGGACCCTGGCGCTGTGAGACAGCAGTGCTAACACACTGTGTCACCGTGCCCCGGGAATCGAACCCGGGACCCTGGCGCTGTGAGACAGCTGCGCTAACACACTGTGTCACTGTGCTTTCCTAGAATCCCTACAATGCAAAAAGAGGCTGTTCAGCCCATCAAATTCAGCCCATTTAACATCGAAGGCCGAAGGGCCTGTTCTGTGCTGTAATGTTCTAAGTCTGCACCAACTCCAATCCCACCCAGGCCTTTTTCCCCTAACACCACATACTTAGTCTGGTGATCCCCTGACACCGGGACTAATATAACATGCCCAATCTACCTCACCGGCACATCTCTGGACTGTGGGAGGAAACGGGGATACCCAGAGGAAATCCAAGCACACAGTCATTGACCTGAGCCTGGAATTGAACCCAGGGCCCTGACACTGTGAACCTGCAATGATAACCATTGTGCACTGTCTGGGATCTGTTCTTCTGATCTGAAATCTAGTTTTGGGTTCTGGGATCTGGCTTTGGAAGTTGAGATCTGAGAACAGGTTAGGGATCTGATTTTTTACCAGGATGTTGCCTGGTATGGAGGGCAGGTCCTATGAGGAGAGGTTGAAGGATTTGAGGTTGTTTTCGTTAGAAAGGAAGCGGCTAAGAGGGGATCTTATTGAAGCATATAAGATGATTAGAGGTTTAGATAGGGTGGACAGTGATAGCCTTTTTCCTAGGATGGAGAAAGCTAGCACGAGGGGACACAGCTTTAAATTAAGGGGTATGAGTTATAGGACGGATATCAGAGGTAGGTTCTTTACTCAAAGAGTGATTAGGGAGTGGAATGCCCTGCCTGCAGCTGTTGTAGATGCGCCAAGTTTGGTGGCGTTTAAGAGGTTAATTGATAAGTATATGGAAGAGAAGGGAATGGTTTAGTTTGGAGGGGCATTGCTTTTTATTTTGGTCGGCACAACATCGAAGGCCGAAGGGCCTGTTCTGTGCTGTAATGTTCTATGTTCTATGTTCTATCTGTAAGGGTGTCTGGGATTTGTTTGTGTGCTGTGGGATCTGATTCAGGAGTCTGGGATCTGGTGACTGAGATTTGGTTTGGAAATTTGGGATCTGGTTTGGGGATCTGTTTGTGGATCTGGGGTCTGGTTTAGGGTCTAGGATCTGGTTTGGGGTCTGAGATCTGGTTTGGGATCTGGCTCGGGGTGCAGCATCTTGTTTGGGGTGTGGGATCCGGTTTGGAGACCTGGGACCTGGTTTGGCATCTTGTTTGGGTTCTGGTCCGGAATCTAGGATCTGGTCAGGGATCTGGGCTCTGGTTTGGAATCTGGGATCTGGCTTGGGACCTGGTTTGGGGATCTGTTTGTGGGAACTGGGATCTGGTTTGGGTATTTGGTTTAGGGTTTAGGGTCTAGGATCCGGTTTGGGGTCTGAGATCTGTTTTGGGGATCTAGCTTGGGGTGTGGGATCTGGTTTGGGGATCTGGGACCTGGTTTGGAATCTTGTTTGGGTTCTGGTCTGGGATCTAAGATCTGGTCAGGAATCTGGGGTCTGGAATCTGGTTTGGAATCTGGGATCTGGCTTCGGACCTGGTTTGGGGATCTATTTGTGGGATCTGGGATCTGCTTTGGGTCTTTGCTTTGGGGTCTGAGATCTGTTTTGGGGATCTGACTTGGGGTGTGGGATATGGCTTGGGGATCTGGTTTGTGTTCTGGAATCTGGTCTGGGATTTGGGATTTGGTTTTTGGATCAGGTTTGGGGATCTGGGACCTGGTTTGGGATCTGGTTTAGGGTCTATGATCTGGTTAGGGGTCTCATATCTGATTTCTGGATCTGGCTTGAATCTGGGATCTTGTTTGGGGACCTGGGATCTGGTCTGGGATCTGGTTTGGAATCGGGGATCTGACTTGGGGATCTGATTTGCGAATCTGTTTATAGGATCTGGGATCTGTTTTGGTTATCTGTTTATGGGATCTGGGATCTGATTTGGAGATCTGAGTTCTGGCTAGGGAACTGGTTTGGGGATCTGTTATGATGTTTGGGGATCTGTTTGTGGGCTCAGAGATCTGGTTTGGAGGTCTTATTTGGGATCTGGGACCTGGTTTGGGGATCTGTGTGTGGGATCTGGGATCTGGTTTGGGGATCTGTGTGTGGGATCTGGTTTGGGGATCTGGTTTGAGAACCTGTTTGTGTGATCTGGGATCTGGTTTGTTGATCTCTGTGTGGGATCTGGGATCTGGTTTGGGGATCTATGTGTGGGATCTGGGATCTGGTTGGGAGATCTGGGATCTGGTTTGGGGATCTGTGTGTGCTGTGTTTGATTTGTGTATCTCTCCCTCAGGTGATTGTTGGTTGCTTGCTGCTATCGCCTCCCTGACTCTGAACGAACGGATTTTACATCGAGTTGTACCTCATGGGCAGAACTTTGAGGATTATGCTGGAATCTTCCACTTCCAAGTGAGAAAGAGAGGAATCTGGGAAAGACTGGAATGATCCGGGGACGGAGGGGGGGTGGAATTGGAATCGGAATCAGGGGGAGGGGGTAGAGAGTCTAGAGAAGGGGGAGGGTGTGGAAGTGGAGGGGTCTAAGCACGGTGGGGGGGAGGGGGTTGGTGCAGGGGGTCTTGGAGCAGTGATGGGAGTAGATAGGGCAGTGAGAATGGGGGAGGAGGATGGGAGGGGCTCGGGGTCACGGACGGGAGCCGGTGA
This sequence comes from Sphyrna mokarran, assembly GCA_024679065.1. Taxonomy (NCBI): domain Eukaryota; kingdom Metazoa; phylum Chordata; class Chondrichthyes; order Carcharhiniformes; family Carcharhinidae; genus Sphyrna; species Sphyrna mokarran. The sequence continues at coordinate 2,082,653 of JAGIQG010000005.1, forward strand.
ATTTTCTTCCTGTGTCCAGCGTTCCGGGGGTATCCGGCATTCCGGGTGTCCGGTGTTTCGGGGGTATCCGGCATTCCGGGTGTCCGGTGTTTCGGGGGTATCTGGCGTTCTGGGGTATCCGGCATTCCGGGTGCCTGGTTTTCCCTATGATGTTTGGGGCTTGTGACCGCTGGGGCAGAGGGGTTGACAGGGAGTATTGAGGAAGTGGAGAGGCTGCAGAAGGTTCGGAGAGTGGGGAAAGAAGTAGCAGATGGAATACAACATGGAAAAGTGTGAGATTATGCACTTTGGAAGGAGGAATGGAAGCATAGACTATTTTCTAAATGGGAAAATGTCCCAGGAAATCAGAAACACAGAGGGACTTGGGAGTCCTTGTTCAAGATTCTCTTAAGGTTAATGTGCAGGTTCTGTGAGCAGTTCGGAAGGTAAATGCAATGTTAGCATTCATGTGGAGAGGGCTAGAATACGAGATTCTGAGGCTGTATAAGGCTCTGGTCAGGTCCCATTTGGATATTGTGAGCAGGATGAGGGGGTGGGGGGATCTTATTGAAACTTCCAGGATACTGTGAGGCCCCCTGGATAGAGCGGATGTGGAGAGGATGTTTCCACTAGCAGGAAAAACTGGAACCAGAGGCACAACCTCAGGCTAAAGGGACGATCCTTTAAAACAGAGATGAGGAAGAATTCCTTCAGCCAGAGAGTGGGAAATCTGTGGAACTCTTTGCCACAGAAGGCTGTGGAGGGCCAGGACATTGAGTGTCTTTAAGACAGAGATAGATAGGTTCCTGATTAATAAGGGGATCAGGGGTTATGGGGAAAAGGCAGGAGAATGGAGATGGGAAAAATATCAGCCATTATTGAATGGGGGAGCAACCTCAATGGGCCGAGTGGCCTCGTTCTGCTCCAATGTCTGATGGTTCTATAGTGATTGAGGTTATTAATGAGCTTGTTTGTCCTGTGCAGTTCTGGCAGTTTGGAGAATGGGTGGATGTTGTGATTGATGATCGATTACCCACCAAGGATGATGAGCTGGTCTTTGTCCATTCTGCCGAGAACAATGAATTCTGGAGCGCGTTATTGGAGAAAGCTTACGCCAAGTGAGTTCCCCCCAAACTCTCCTCCCCTACTCCGACCTGGAACAACCCCCCCCACCCCCAAACTCTCCTCCCCTGCTCCACACCAGAACACCCCCCCCCTCCCCCAAACTCTCCTCCTCTAAGCCGACCCGGAAAACACCTCCCACCCCCCCCGAAACCCCCCCTCCCCTACTCCGATTCGGAACACCCCCACCCCCCCAAACACTCCTCCTCTACTCCGACCCAGAACGCCCCCCACTCCCAAACCTCCTCCCCTACTCCGACCCGGAACAACCCCCACCCGCCAAACCCTCTTCCCCTACTCCGCCGGAACACCCTCTCCTCCCTACTCCACCCGGAACACCACCCCTCCCCCCAAACCCTCCTCCCCTACTCCGACCCGGAACTCCGACCCGGAACCCCCCCCAAACCCTCCTCCCCTACTCCCCGACTCCGACCCAAACCCCCCCCAAACCCTCCTCCCCTACCGACCCGAACAACCCCCCCCCCCCAAACCCTCCTCCCCTACTCCGACCGGAACCCCCCCCCCCCAAAACCTCCTCCCCTACGACCCGGAACACCCCCCCACAAACCCTCCTCCCCTACTCCGACCCGGAACACCCCCCACCCCAAACCCTCCTCCCTACCGGAAACCCCACCCCCCAAAACCCTCCTCCCCCTCCCCCGGAACACCCCCACCCCCCCCCAAACCCTCCCTACTCCGACCCGGAACACCCCCCACCCCCCTCCTCCCCTATTCTGAATCGGAACACCCCACCCCCCCCACCCCCCCCTCAAACCCGGCCCCCACCCCCCAAACCTCCTCCCCTACTCCGACCCGGGAACACCCCCCCCCCCCCAAACCCTCCTCCCCTAAGCCGACCGGAACACCTCCCACCCCGCCCGAAACCCTCCTCCCCTACTCCAAATCGGAACACCCCCACCCCCCCAAACACTCCTCTACTCCCCGGAACCCTCCTCCCTACTCCAAACAAACCTCCTCCCCTACTCCGACCCGACTCCTCCCCTACTCCGACCCAGAAGAGCCCCCCCGAAACCCTTTACCCTACTCGTCCTGGATCCCCCCACCCCACAAACCCTCCTCCCCTACTCCGTCTGGAACCACCCCCCTGAAATCCTTCTACCCTACTCCAACCTGGAAAACCCCCTCCCAAACCCTCCTCCCCTACTCCGACCCGGAACACCCCCTCCCAAACCCTCTCCCCTACTCCATCCTGGAACCCCCCCACCCCAAAACCCTCCTCCCTACTCCGACCCGGAACACACCTCCCCAACCCTCCTCCCCTATTCCGTCCTGGACCCCCCCCCCCCCCCCCCAACCCTCCCCTACTCCGTCCTGGACCCCCCCCCACCCCCCAAACCCTCCTTCCCTACTCCGTCTGGAACCCCCCCCAAACCCTCCTCCTCTAATCTGCACCGGAACCCCCCAATTCTGTCCTGGAACCCTTCCCCACGTTTCATCCTGGAACCCCACCCATTCCACTCCCTCAAACTCTCCTACCCTACTCTGTCTCAGAACACTCCCCTTCCACCCTGGAACCCTCCCATTCTGGCCCCTCAAACCCTCCTACTCTCCACCTCCCTGTATCCTCCCCCTCAAGCTGGCGCCAGCCAATTAGCCGGTGTCCCGCCCGTGTCCCGCCCGTGTCCCGCCCGTGTCCCGCCCGCGTCCCGCCCGCCTCCCGCCCGCGCCAATATGTTACCCCTGACACCTCGAGGTTTTATTTTGAACAATAAGCTTTTATTAATATTTTCTGAAAATTTATCTCCGGTACATCCACTGGTTCCCCTTCATCCAGAAAAACCTCCAATAAGAACATAAGAAATAGGAGCAGGAGTCGGCCATCCAGCCCCTCGAGCCTGCCCCGCCATTCAATAAGATCATGGCTGATCTGTAGTGGTTCAGTTCCACTTTCCCGCTTTCTCCCCGTAACCTTTAATTCCCTTATCAATTAAAAACCTATCCACTCTTGACTTGAACATATTCAGTGAGAAAACCTTCACCACTTCATCAGGCAGAGAATTCCAAAGATTCACCACCCTCTGTGTGAAGAAACCCCTCCGCAACTCCGTTCTGAACCGTGCCTCCCTAATCTTGAGGCTGTGCCCTCTAGTCCTGCTATCTTTGCTAAGTGGGAAGAGTCTCTCAACTTCTACCCTATCCATCCCCTTCATTATCTTAAGTTGGTTAAACACGATTTGCCTTTGAAAAACCCATGGCCCTGCCCAATGTTAGAAGCAGGTGAGAAAGTTCTGAGTGTTTTATGAAGTTTATCTGACCTATCAGTTTGTACGGTGAATTTGGTCAGGATAAACTCCAGGTTTGACTCAGATCGACTCACTAGGAAGCTTTAATCAAAGTTTAATGAAGATTATCATTGATATCTATAGTAAGAAAATGAGCAAGACCTTTTATCAATTAAAAACACTAAACACAACATCCACAGTAACACATCACTGTTAATGAATATCTCTGTGTTCCAATTAAAACTAAAACCCATAGGCCGTAAAAAAAATTCCTTTCCGCAGATTGACACACCATCCAATCTCGCACGAGGAGAATGGAGTGGGAATGAGACCACACACTGCTGGAATTCACATCATCTACAAACAGGGCAGGATTCCAATCCCCCGGGATCGATCCCAACCCCAGCTCCTTTCCTCCAGGAAGGTAAAACCTTGAGGCAGGATCAGAGGGAAGCTTTCCGAGGATCACGGAGAGTTTATAGATAAAGGGGATTCCATGGCAGTGAGCAGATTAAACATCCTCTTCACCGCAACCAAAACTTCACCTTAAACTCGACATCACTGGCAGCACCGCCCCCCCAGCCCCCACCCCACCTCAGCACCAACCCCATCTCCAACTCAGCCCAGCCCCAACCCCAGACTTGCTCCAAGACCTGCCCACCAGCCCCAACCCCCACTCCCACCTCAGCTCCACCTCCATCCCCAGTCCTACCCCCACCCGCCAGGGTCTCAGGTCCCTGGCACTGTGAGACAGCAGTGTGAATCACTGTGTCACCGTGCTGCCCCGGGTCCCTGGCGCTGTGAGACAGCAGTGTGAATCACTGTGTCACTGTGCTGCCCCGGGTCCCTGGCACTGTGAGACAGCAGTGTGAATCACTGTGTCACCGTGCTGCCCCGGGTCCCTGGCACTGTGAGACAGCAGTGTGAATCACTGTGTCACCGTGCTGCCCCGGGTCCCTGGCACTGTGAGACAGCAGTGTGAATCACTGTGTCACCGTGCTGCCCCGGGTCCCTGGCACTGTGAGACAGCAGTGTGAATCACTGTGTCACCGTGCTGCCCTGGGTCCCTGGCACTGAGACAGCAGTGTGAATCACTGTGTCACCGTGCTGCCCCGGGTCCCTGGCACTGTGAGACAGCAGTGTGAATCACTGTGTCACCGTGCTGCCCCGGGTCCCTGGCACTGTGAGACAGCAGTGTGAATCACTGTGTCACCGTGCTGCCCCGGGTCCCTGGCACTGTGAGACAGCAGTGTGAATCACTGTGTCACCGTGCTGCCCCGGGTCCCTGGCACTGTGAGACAGCAGTGTGAATCACTGTGTCACCGTGCTGCCCCGGGTCCCTGGCACTGTGAGACAGCAGTGTGAATCACTGTGTCACCGTGCTGCCCCGGGTCCCTGGCACTGTGAGACAGCAGTGTGAATCACTGTGTCACCGTGCTGCCCCGGGTCCCTGGCACTGTGAGACAGCAGTGTGAATCAGTGTGTCACCGTGCTGCCCCGGGTCCCCGGCACTGTGAGACAGCAGTATGAATCACCTGTCCCATCCGGAAGGAGAAGGGCAGATCCATTTGGGAACGTCGCCAGCTGTAAGTTCCCCTTCAATCCGGGAAATTCTGCTCCACTCGGAACCTCGACTTCTCAGACACAGAACATAGAACAGTACAGCACAAACAGGCCATTCGGCCCACGAGTTGCGCCGATCACATCTACCAATCCACAGACCTATCTATAACCCCCTATCCTATTCTTTTCCATATACTCATCCAGAAGTCTCTTAAAAGACCCCAGTGAGTTTGCCTCAACAACCTCCGACGGCAGTCGGTTCCATTCACTCACCACCCTCTGAGTGAAAAACCTACCCCTGACATCTCCTTTGTATTTGCTTCCCTGCACCTTAAATCTGTGTCCTCTCGTAGTGACCATTTCAGCTCGGGGAAATAGTCTCTGAGAGTCCACCCTATCTATTCCTCTCAACATTTTATAAACCTCTATCAGGTCGCCTCTCAACCTACGTCTCTCCAGTGAGAAGAGTCCCAGCTCCCTCAACCTATCTTCATAAGGCCTGCCTCCCAATCCAGGCAGCATCCTTGTAAATCTCCTCTGAACTCTCTCAATAGCCTCTACATTCTTCCTATAATGAAGCGACCAGAACTGCGCACAATACTCCAACTGGGGTCTGACAAGAGTCTTACAGAGCTGCATCATTACCTCCTGACATCTAAACTCTATTCCTGAATTAATGAAGGCCAGTACACCGTACGCCTTCTTGACCACTTCCTCCACCTGTGAGGGCTATTTAAGAGTCCTATGGACCCGGACCCCGAGATCTTTCTGCTCTACAACACAGCTAAGACTCCTACCCCTTCATCCCATTATTCCTGCCAAAATGGACCACCACACATTTATCTGCGTTGAAGTCCATCTGCCACTTCTCTGCCCAGTCTTGCATCCTGTCTATGTCCCGCTGCAACTTTTGGCATCCCTCCAGACCATCCACAACACCACCGATCTTTGTATCGTCGGTGAACTTGCTAACCAATCCCTCCACTTCCTCATCCAGGTCATTTATGAAAATGACAAACAGCAGGGGTCCCAGAACAGATCCCTGGGGCACTCCACTGGTTACCGACCTCCATGCAGAACAAGATCCATCCACAACCACTCTCTTCCTTCTGCCGGCAAGCCAGTTCTGGATCCACGAGGCCAAAGCCCCTTGGATCCCATGCCCTCTCACCTTCTCCAGAAGTCTTGCATGGGGGACCTCATCAAACGCCTTACTAAAGTCCATGTACACTACGTCCACCGCTCTTCCTTCGTTAATGTGTTCAGTCACATTTTCGAAGAACTCAACTAGGCTCGTAAGGCATAACCTGCTCTTGACAAAACCATGCTGACTATTTCTAATCAGTCCAAACTTCTCCAAATGTTCATATATCTTATCCCTCAGAAGCCTCTCCATCAGCTTACCAACCACTGAAGTCAAACTCACTGGTCGGTAATTTCCTGGACTATCCCTGTTCCCTTTCTTAAAGATAGGAACCACATCCGCAATCCTCCGGAACCTCTCCCGTTTCCATGAACGACACAAAGATCATCGCCAGGGGAATGGTCAATAAAAGACCATTCAGCCCATCGAATGTATTCCTTGGTAAATGTGAGTAACAGTGAGTCTCTCTCTCTTTCTGTGGATAGGCTGAATGGATCATATGAAGCTCTATCTGGTGGGAGTACCACGGAAGGATTTGAAGACTTCACAGGGGGTGTGGCTGAGATGTATGAACTGCGCAATGCACCTCGTGATCTCTACTCCATCATCAAGAAAGCAGTGGACAGAGGCTCACTCCTGGGATGTTCCATCGACGTAAGGAGGCCTGGGGGAGAGCGAGGGCTGGCGGGAGAGTGAGGGCTGGGGGAGAGCGAGGGCTTGGGGAGAGCGAGGGCTGGGGGAGAATGAGGGCTGGCGGGAGAGCGAGGGCTGGGGGAGAGCGAGGGCTGGCGGGAGAGCGAGGGCTGGGGGAGAGCGGGGCCTGGTGGGAGAGCGGGGCCTGGTGGGAGAGCGGGCCTGTGGGAGAGCGGGCCTGGTGGAGAGCGGGGCCTGGTGGGAGAGCGGGCCTGGTGGGAGAGCGGGGCCTGGTGGAGAGCAAGGGCTGGGGGAGAGAGAAGGGCTGGGGGGGAGAGAGAGGGCTGGGGAGAGAGAGGGCTGGGGGAGAGAGAGGGCTGGGGGAGAGAGGGGCTGGGGGGAGCGAGGCCTGGCGGGAGAGCGAAGGCTGGCGGGGTGCGAGGGCTGGCGGGGGTGCGAGGGCTGGCGGGGGGTCGAGGGCTGGCGGGGGTGGCGAGGCTGGCGAGAGCGAGGGCTGGGGGGGGAGCGAGGGCTGGCGGGGGAGCGGGGCCTGGCAGGAGCGAGGGTTGATACGATATTGGAGAAAGATATTGTCATTGATGATGTGGAACCGTATGGTTTAAGATCATGTGTGTGAAATGAGTTGTCAGAGGGAGTGGGTGAGACGGGGACATTGACAATGTTTAAAAAGCTTGTGGACAGATAGACGGATAGGAAAGGTTTCGAGGGAGATGGGCCAAATGCAGGCAGGATGAGATTAGATGGGCTTTTTGGTCAACATGGACCAGTTTGGGCCGAAGGGCCTGTCTCTGTGCTGTTGATTCTGTGAAGAAATAACAAGGGTGAAAAAACATTGGTGAGGATGGTATACAGACCCACAAACTGCAGTGATAATGTTGGGAAAAGTATTAGAGATCAGAAATCAGAGATGCACGTGTTAAAGGAACATCCGTGATTATGGATGACTTCAATCTGCACATAGATTGGGAGAGTCAAATTAATCACAGTACAATGGTGGAGGAATTTCTGGAGTGTATACGGGATGGTTTTCTGGAGCAATACATTGAGGAACTAACAAGGAGCAGACCATCTTGGGCTGGGAGCTGTGCAATGAGAGAGATCATAAAATCCCTCCAGTGCAGGAGGAGACCATTCAGCCCACTGAGTCCATGCTGGCAATAATCCCACCCCAGCTCCTATCTGTAACCCCACATATCTACCTTACTAATTGCCCTGACGCTAACAGAAAGGATGAGTTGGCAATCTAGTTGAGAGAGAATCTTTGGGGATGAAATATAATATGGTAGAACTCTTCATTAAGGTGGATAGTGATGCAGTTGATTCTGAGACCAGAGTCTTGAATCTCAGAAAAGGAAATATGATGATAAAAGGCAGATTTTGCAATGAAAAATGTAGCAGAAGTTCTGAGAGAAACAAGTTTTAGTGAGGAGCTGAAGGAAATTGTCTCTCAGAGGAATTACGTGGGGATATGGGGTCGGGGGAGGATGGAATTGTGGTCAGTACAGACACAGTGGGCCGAATGGTCTCCTCCTGCACTGTGGGATTCTATAATTCTATGAAATCAGCATGAGGAGAGAAATGGTTTTGGGGAAATTGATGGGATTGAAGGTGGATAAATCTCCAGATCCTGATAATCTTCATCCCAGAATACTTCAGGAAGTGGCCCTGAAAACAGTTGATCCATTGGTGGTTATTTTCCACACTTCTCTGGACTGGTTGCAGAGATCAGGCAACAGCAAGACAGAAGGGAAACTGCATTTATTTCAATGCAAGAGGCCTGACGGGCAAGGCAGACTAACTTAGGGTATGGATGGTTATGACTTCCATAACCCATGACTTGCCTGGGTTTGTAAAATCCCACTGACTGTCCTGTCTGGAGACAATACCCATCTCTTTAACCTGTGCTTAACTCTCTCTCCACTCACATTGTCTGTACCTTTAAGACTTGATTAGCTGTAAAGACTCACATTCTAATCAGTATTCTGTAAACTGAGTGTGTGTCTTTATATATCCTATTCGCAGTGAACTCCCCGTTCACCTGACGAAGGAGCAGTGCTCCAAAAGCTAGCGGCGTTTGTTACCAAATAAACTAGTTGGACTTTAACCTGGTGTGAGACTTCTTACTGTGTTTACCCCAGTCCAACACCGGCATCTCTACGTCTTGCTTATAAAAGACAGACAGAGGATCGGAGGAAGGATGTTTTTCAGAATGGAGATTTGTAGCTAGTGGTGTTCCTCAGGGATCAGTGCTGGGATCTCTGCTGTTTGTGATTTATATAAATAATCCAGAGGAAAATGTGGAGGGTCTGATTAGTAAGTTTGTGAATGACATGAAGATTGGTGGAGTTGCTGATAATGCCAGGAATTGTTACTATACAACAGGATATAAATATATATATATTTATATATCAGTAAATTTGCAGATGATACTAAAGTTGGTGGTGTGGTAGATAGTGAAGAGGGGTGTTTTAGTTTACAGAGTGACTTGGACAAGTTGCAGAGCTGGGCCGAGAGGTGGCAAATGGAGTTTAATGTGGAAAAGTGTGAGGTAATGCACTTTGGCAGGCACAATAAATGTGTAGAGTATAGGGCTAATGGTAGGGCTCTTAATAGTGTTGAGGAACAGAAGGATCTTGGTGTATGTGTCAATAGATCCCTGAAAGTAGGCAGTCAAGTGGATAAAGTTGTTAAGAAGGCTTATGGAGTCTTAGCTTTTATTGGTAGGGGGATTGAATTTAGGAGCCGCAGCATCATGTTGCAGCTGTACAAAACTCTAGTGCGGCCGCACTTGGAGTATTGTGTGCAGTTCTGGTCGCCACATTATAAGAAAGATGTGGAGGCATTGGAGAGGGTACAGAGGAGGTTTACCAGGATGTTGCCTGGTATGGAGGGCAGGTCCTATGAAGAGAGGTTGAAGGATTTGAGGTTGTTTTCGTTAGAAAGGAGGCGGCTAAGGGGGGATCTTATTGAAACATATAAGATAATTAGAGGTTTGGATAGGGTGGACAGTGATAGCCTTTTTCCTAGGATGGAGAAAGCTAGCACGAGGGGACACAACTTTAAATTAAGGGGTATGAGTTATAGGACGGATATCAGAGGTAGGTTCTTTACTCAAAGAGTGATTAGGGAGTGGAATGCCCTGCCTGCAGCTGTTGTAGATGCGCCAAGTTTGGTGGCGTTTAAGAGGTTGTTGATAAGTATATGGAAGAGAAGGGAATGGTTTAGTTTGGAGGGGCATTGCTTTTAATTTTGGTCGGCACAACATCGAAGGCCGAAGGGCCTGTTCTGTGCTGTATTGTTCTATGTTCTATGTTCTATATATATAGATAGATAGATTGCAGACTTGGGCACAGAAATGGCAGATATAATTTAATCCAGACAAATGTGAAGTGATGCATTTTGGAGTTTGTATTTGCATTTTGTGTTTAAATATGTTCAAGTCAAGAGCGGATAGGTTTCTGATAGACAGGGAATTAAGGGTTATGGGGAGAAAGCGGGAAAGTGGAACTGATCCACTTCAGATCAGCCATGATCTTATTGAATGGCGGGGCAGGTTCGAGGGGCTGGATGGCCGACTCCTGCTCCTATTTAGAACATAGAACATAGAACATAGAACACTACAGCACAAACAGGCCCTTCGGCCCACAAGTTGTGCCGAACACATCAAAACCTACCCAGCCATAGACCTATCTATAATCCCCAATCCCATTGGATCCCATATACTCATCCAGAAGTCTTTTAAAAGACCCCAGCGAGTTCGCCTCGACCACCACCGACGGCAGCCGATTCCATTCACTCACCACCCTCTGAGTGAAAAACTTTCCCCTAGCATCCCCTCTGTACTTGCTTCCCTGCACCTTAAATCTGTGCCCTCTCGTCACGACCATTTCAGCCCTGGGAAATAGTCTCTGAGAGTCCACCCTATCTATTCCTCTCAACATCTTGTAAACCTCTATCAGGTCGCCTCTCAACCTTCGTCTCTCCAGGGAGAACAGTCCCAGCTCCCTCAACCTGTCTTCATAAGGCATGCCTCCCAATCCAGGCAACATCCTTGTAAATCTCCTCTGCACCCTTTCAATAGCTTCCATGTCCTTCCTATAGTGAGGCGACAAGACTGCGCACAGTACTCCAAGTGTGGTCTGACAAGGGTCCTATAACATAGAACATAGAACATAGAACATTACAGCACAGAACAGGCCCTTTGGCCTTCGATGTTGTGCGACCAATATAAAAGCAATGCCCCTCCAAACTAAACCATTCCCTTCTCTTCCATATACTTATCTACTAACCTCTTAAATGCCACCAAACTTGGCGCATCTACAACTGCTGCAGGCAGGGCATTCCACTCCCGAACCACCCTTTGGGTAAAGAACCTACCTCTGATATCCGTCCTATAACTATCACCCCTTAATTTAAAGCTCTGTCCCCTCGTGCTAGCTGTTGTAGATGCGCCAAGTTTGGTGGCGTTTAAGAGGTAGTTGATAAGTATATGGATGAGAAGGGAATGGTTTAGTTAGGAGGGCATTGCTTTTTATTTTGGTCGGCACAACATCGAAGGCCGAAGGGCCTGTTCTGTGCTGTATTGTTCTATGTTCTATGTTCTATGTTCTATCCTAGGAAAAAGGCTATCACTGTCCACCCTATCTAAACCTCTAATCATCTTATATGTTTAGATAGGTCCCCTCTTAGCCTCCTCCTTTCTAACGAAAACAACCTCAAATCCCTCAGCCTCTCTTCATAAGACCTGCCCTCCATACCAGGCAACATCCTGGTAAACCTCCTCTGTACCCTCTCCAATGCCTCCACATCTTTCTTATAAATGTGGGGACCAGAACTGCACACAATACTCCAAGTGCGGCCGCACTAGAGTTTTGTACAGTTGCAACATGACGTTGCGGCTCCGAAATTCAATCCCCCTACCAATAAAAGCCAAGACTCCGTATGCCTTCTTAACAACCTTATCGACCTGACTGCCAACTTTCAGGGATCTATGCACAAATACACCAAGATCCCTCTGTTCATCAACACTATTAAGAATCCTACCATTAGCCCTATACTCTACACATTTATTATTTCTGCCATAGTGCATTACCTCACACTTTTTCCGCATTAAACTCCATTTGCCACCTCTTGGCCCAGCTCTGCAACTTGTCTAAGTCCCTATGCAAACTATAACACCCCTCTTCACTATCTACCACTCCACCGACTTTAGTGTCATCTGCAAATTTACTAATCCATCCTTCAATACCCTCATCCAGATCATTTATAAAATTACAAACAGCAGGGGCCCCAAAACAGATCCCTGAGGTACACCACTTGTCACCGAACTCCACGATGAATATCTCCCATCAACCACCACCCTCTGTCTTCTATCTGCCAGCCAATTCCTAATCCAATTAGCTAAATCACCACCCTCTATCCCATACATCTTCATTTTCTGCAGAAGTCTTCCATGGGCCACCTTATCAACACCTTACTAAAGTCCATAAAGCTGCAGCATTACCTCCTGACTTCTGAACTCAATCCCTCGATGAATGAAGGCCAGTACTACAAGGCCGAACAGTTTCTTATGTTCTTATTGAGGATAAAATTTCCAGGGTCCGATGGCCAACTCTTGTCTCCATTTCCGATGTTTCTGTATTGTGACCCTGTCCGTGTGACCCCAGCTGAGTCACCCTGACTGTGAACTGTGACCCTCTGCTAGGGAGCAATCCCCTCCCCCCCCCCCCACCCCTGCCCACACTCCCCATCGTCCCTGGTAAACCGTGGGCAGTGGGCATCTGGGTCGTCTCACACTCTTCAGCTGATTTGCTGAATTTAATTTGTAATTCTGACTCAATGTTTGGTTCCAGATCACAAGCGCGTTCGATATGGAAGCTATCACCTTCAAGAAACTGGTCAAAGGAATGCCTACTCAGTGACAGGAGTCAAAGAGGTCAGTGGCTGAGGAGGGACGCAAGAAAACGGGCAGAGACTGGGTAGAAAATTCCCGTATCCCAGTGATCAGTATGGGTGGGACCCCAGTGAGAGCAGTGTGTGTGAGGGACCCGTACCCCAGTGAGGAGTCAGTGTGTGTGGGACCCCAGTGAGAGTCAGTGTGTGTGGGAGCCGTACCCCAGTGAGAGTCAGTGTGTGTGGGAGCCGTACCCCAGTGAGAGTCAAGTGTGTGGGACCCGTATCCCAGTGAGGGTCAGTGTGTGTGGGAGCCGTATCCCAGTGAGAGTCAGTGTGTGTGGGACCCGTATCCCAGTGAGAGTCAGTGTGTGTGTGGGAGCCGTACCCCAGTAGAGTCAGAGTGTGTGGGACCCTTCCCAGTGAGAGTCAGTGTGTGTGTGGGAGCCCCCCAGTGAGAGTCAGTGTGTGTGGGTGACATTGTGTGTGTCAGTGTGTGTGGTATTTTAATATTTCACAGATCCAAGTACATTTTGATGATCTAATTGGTGATGCTGATCACGGTGACACAGTGGGTTAGCGCTGCTGCCTCACAGCGTCAGGGAGCCGGGTCAGTTCCCAGCTCGGTCACTGTCTGTGTGTAGTCTGCACATTCCCCGTATCTGCATTGGGTTTTCTCCGGGTGGTCTGGTTTCCTTCCACAGTCTGAAAGACGTGTTGATTAGAACATAGAACATAGAACAATACAGCACAAACAGGCCTTCGGCCCACGAGTTGTGCCGATCACATCTACCAATCCACAGACCTATCTATAATCCCCTATCCTATTGTTTTCCATATCTCATCAGAAGTCTTTTAAAAGATCCCAGTGAGTTTGCCTCACCACCTCCGACGGCAGTCGGTTCCATTCACTCACCACCCTCTGAGTGAAAAACTTTCCCCTGGCATCTCCTCTGTATTTGCTCCCTGCACCTTAAATCTGTGTCCTCTCGTAGTGACCATTTCAGCTCGGGAAATAGTCTCTGAATCCACCCTATCTATTCCTCTCAACATTTTATAAACCTCTATCAGGTCGCCTCTCAACCTACGTCTCTCCAGTGAGAAAAGTCCCAGCTCCCTCAACCTATCTTCATAAGGCCTGCCTCCCAATCCAGGCAGCATCCTTGTAAATCTCCTCTGAACTCTCTCAATAGCCTCTACATCCCTCCTATAATGAGGCGACCAGAACTGCGCACAATAATTAGGATGAATTGGCTATATTTTCCCGCAGTGTAGCCTGAACAGGAGTTGGAGTGTGGCGACTAGGGGATTTTCACAGTAACTTCATTGCAGTGTTAATATTAGCTGCTTGTGACATCAATAAATAAATTTAAACTTAAACTCATGTTGTAATCTTAATGTTATATATGGAATTAAGGTGAACATGTCTGATTGCTGACATCTCCTCATCCATGTGGATCTACCTCTGTGCCTGTGTGAATGAGGAGAGTGGATTTATTGGTCAGTTTATCTCTGATGGGGATTTGAACTCTGACCCTGCAGGTTTCTTATCGGGGGAGGATGGAGAGACTGATCCGGATCCGAAATCCCTGGGGTCAGGTGGAATGGACTGGAGCCTGGAGTGACAAGTGAGTGTGGAGTGACAACATGGAAAGGCAAGAACCTTCTGGAATTGAGGGAGGGGGAGATGGGAGGAATTGTCGGAGAACATCTCTGGAATTGGGAGAATGGGGATGGGCTGCTGAGGGAATCAGACAGAATCCAGTAAGTTGATCCAATGTGGTCTTTATCCACAGTTCATCGGAATGGGATCATATTGATGAAGATGAACGTGATGGGATGGTACAAATGGAAGATGGAGAATTCTGGTAAGGAATGTTGGAAGTTCCTTTCAGGAATGGTCACAGAGAGAGAGAGGCAAAGTCACACACACACATTCACTGACTACAAAGAAACGGAGGGAACAAACAGAGTGGATTCGGAGCAGCTGTTCCCCCTTCTATGAAATGTCAATCACTGGGATTTACAGCATGGAAACAGATGTCCATGGCACCGTTTTTTTTAAACCCAAAGCTAATCCCAGTTGCCCACATTTGGCCCATATCCCTCGATCATACCCACGGAACTGTCTAAATGCTTTTTACAAGATAAAATTGTACCCGTCTCTACTACTGCCTCTGGCAGCTTGTTCCAGACACTCACCACCGTCTGGGTGAACAAAATTACCCCTCTGAACACTTTTGTATCTCTCCCCTCTCACCTTAAACCTGTGCCCTCTAGTTTTAACCTTTGGGAAAATATGTTGACTATCGAGCTGATCTGTGCCCCTCATTATTTTATAGACCTCTATAAGACAACCATTAAGATCATATCAAACCCTGTGCTAGAACATAGAACATTACAGCGCAGTACAGGCCCTTCGGCCCTCGACGTTGCACCAACCAGTGGAACCAATCTAATGACCCTCGATCCTAAACTATTCCAATGCTATCCATGTGCCTATCCACTGACCGTCTGAATGCCCTTAAACTTGACGAGTGCACAACTGCTGCAGGCAGGGCATTCCACACCCTTACTACCCTCTCAGATGTTCCCTATCAGGTGTTCCCAGCCCCTGCAATTTCCTGCTCCACCCTATGTATCCTAAATCTCGCCTAATCGCCTCATAATTACCTTTCCCCCAGCTGTAACTTCTTCTCTTTGGTAAATGTCTATCCCTTTCCATCACTAAGGTAAACGTAACTGAATTGTGGTCACTATCACCAAAGTGCTCACCCACCTCCAAGTCTAACACCTGGTCTGGTTCATTACCCAGAACCAAATCCAATATAGCCTCACCTCTTGTTGGCCTATCTACATACTGAGTCATGAAACCTTCCTGCACACATTGGACAAAAACTGACCCCTCTAACATGCTTGAGCTGTAACTTTTCCAATCAATATTTTCAAAGTTCAAGTCCCCCATAACAACTACCCTGTCCGTTTCGCTCCTATCCAGAATCATCTTTGCAATCTTTTCCTCTACATCCCTGGGACTTTTTGGAGGTCTATAAAAGACTCCCAACAGGGTGACCTCTCCTCTCCTGTTTCCAATCTCAGCCCAAACTACCTCAATAGACAAGTCCTCATCAAATATCCTTTCTGCCACCATAAGACAGTCTTTGACTAACAATGCCACTCCTCCCCCTCTTCTACCACCTACTCTGCTCTGACTGAAACATCTGAACCCCGGAACCTGCAACATCCATTCCTGTCCCTGCTCTATCCATGTCTCTGAAATGGCCACAGCATCAAAGTCCCAGGGACCTATCCAGGCTGCAAATACACCCACCTTATTGCATATGCTCCTCACATTGAAGTATACACGCTTCAAACCACCCTCCCAGCTACCTTTACCCTGCTGACACCCAGAAACCTTATCCATGACCTCGATATTCCCATTCTCCTGTACATTTGAGCTACTCAGGATCCCATCCCCCTTGTAACTGTCCTGGGAGTGTTTGATGGGGGACAGTGTAGAGGGAGCTTTACTCTGTATCTAACCCTGTGCTGTACCTGTCCTGGGAGTGTTTGATGGGGGACAGTGTAGAGGGGGCTTTACTCTGTATCTAACCCCGTGCTGTACCTGTCCTGGGAGTGTTTGATGGGGACAGTGTAGAGGGAGCTTTACTCTGTATCTAACCCCGTGCTGTACCTGTCCTGGGAGTGTTTGATGGGGACAGTGTAGAGGGAGCTTTACTCTGTATCTAACCCCGTGCTGTACCTGTCCTGGGAGTGTTTGATGGGGACAGTGTAGAGGGAACTTTACTCTGTATCTAACCCTGTGCTGTACCTGTCCTGGGAGTGTTTGATGGGGACAGTGTAGAGGGAGCTTTACTCTGTATCTAACCCTGTGCTGTACCTGTCCTGGGAGTGTTTGATGGGGGACAGTGTAGAGGGAGCTTTACTCTGTATCTAACCCCGTGCTGTACCTGTCCTGGGAGTGTTTGATGGGGACAGTGTAGAGGGAGCTTTACTCTGTATCTAACCCCGTGCTGTACCTGTCCTGGGAGTGTTTGATGGGGGACAGTGTAGAGGGAGCTTTACTCTGTATCTAACCCCGTGCTGTACCTGTCCTGGGAGTGTTTGATGGGGACAGTGTAGAGGGGGCTTTACTCTGTATCTAACCCCGTGCTGTACCTGTCTTGGGAGTGTTTGATAGGGACAGTGTAGAGGGAGCTTTACTCTGTATGGAACCCCATGCTGTACCTGGCCTCGGAGTGTTTGATGGGGGGACAGTGTAGAGGGAGCTTTACTCTGTATCTAACCCCGTGCTGTACCTGTCCTGGGAGTGTTTGATGGGGACAGTGTAGAGGGAGCTTTACTCTGTATCTAACCCCGTGCTGTACCTGTCCTGG
>JAGIQG010000005.1:2104646-2109646 GCA_024679065.1 Sphyrna mokarran
AGCAATGCCCCTCCAAACTAAACCATTCCCTTCTCTTCCATATACTTATCAACTAACCTCTTAAACGCCACCAAACTTGGCGCATCTACAACTGCTGCAGGCAGGGCATTCCACTCCCGAACCACCCTTTGGGTAAAGAACCTACCTCTGATATCCGTCCTATAACTATCACCCCTTAATTTAAAGCTGTGTCCCCTCGTGCTAGCTTTCTCCATCCTAGGAAAAAGGCTATCACTGTCCACCCTATCTAAACCTCTAATCATCTTATATGTTTCGATCAGGTCCCCTCTTAGCCGCCTCCTTTCTAACGAAAACAACCTCAAATCCCTCAGCCTCTCCTCATAAGACCTGCCCTCCATACCAGGCAACATCCTGGTAAACCTCCTCTGTACCCTCTCCAATGCCTCCACATCTTTCTTATAATGTGGGGACCAGAACTGCACACAATACTCCAAGTGCGGCCGCACTAGAGTTTTGTACAGTTGCAACATGACGTTGCGGCTCCGAAATTCAATCCCCCTACCAATAAAAGCTAAGACTCCATATGCCTTCTTAACAACCTTCTCGACTTGACTGCCTACTTTCAGGGATCTATGCACATACACACCAAGATCCCTCTGTTCATCTAGACTACTAAGAATCCTACCATTAGCCCTATACTCTACACATTTATTATTCCTGCCATAGTGATTACCTCACACTTTTCCACATTAAACTCCATTTGCCACCTCTCGGCCCAGCTCTGCAACTTGTCCAAGTCCCTCTGCAAACTATAACACCCCTCTTCACTATCTACCACTCCACCGACTTTAGTGTCATCTGCAATTTACTAATCCATCCTTCAATACCCTCATCCAGATCATTTATAAAAATTACAAACAGCAGGGGCCCCAAAACAGACCCCTGAGGTACACCACTTGTCACCGAACTCCACGATGAATATCTCCCATCAACCACCACCCTCTGTCTTCTATCTGCTAGCCAATTCCTAATCCAATTAGCTAAATCACCCTCTATCCCATACATCTGCATTTTCTGCAGAAGTCTTCCATGGGCCACCTTATCAAACGCCTTACTAAAGTCCATATATACCACATCAACACCTTACCCCCATCCACCTCCTTAGTCACTTTTTCAAAAACTCAATGAGGTTAGTAAGGCACGACCTACCCTTCACAAAACCATGCTGACTATCTCCAATCAATTCATTACTCTCTAAATAACTATAAATCCTATCCCTAATTATTCTCTCCAATACTTTGCCCACCACAGAAGTAAGACTCACTGGCCTATAATTCCCTGGAAGGTCTCTCTTCCCCTTCTTGAACAACGGACCACATTCGCTATCCTCCAGTCCTCCGGAACCACACCCGTAACCAACGACGACCTGAAGATCAGAGCCAGAGGCTCTGCAATCTCCCCTCTTGCCTCCCAGAGAATCCTAGGGTAAATCCCGTCCGGCCCAGGGACTTATCCAACTTCAAACCCTCGAGAATATCTAGCACATCCTCCCTATCTACTTCGATACTTCCAGTTTGCTACCCTGTACCTCAGTGTTCTCCATAACTACATTTACATCTCCCTGCGTGAATACCGAAGAGAAATATTTATTCAGTACCTCTCCAATCTCCTCAGGCTCCACGCACAACTTCCCACTGCTGTCTATGACTGGAGAACAGCTAATGTTTTTGACTCAGTATGTAGATAGGCCAACTAGAGGTGAGGCTACATTGGATTTGGTGCTGGGCAATGAGCCAGACCAGGTGTTAGGCTTGGAAGTTGGTGAACATTTTGGTGATAGTGACCACAATTCGGTTACGTTCACCTTAGTGATGGATAGGGATAGGCATGAAGCTGGGGGCTGTAGTTATAGCTGGGGGAAGGGTAATTATGAGGCCATCAGGAGAGAATTAGGGTGCATAGATTGGACTAGGGAACTACAGGGACTGGGAACATCTGGAATGTGGTGCTTATTCAAGGAGCAGCTGCTGAGAGTCCTTGATAAGTATGTCCCTGTCAGGCAGGGAGGAAATGGACGAGTAAGAGAGCCTTGGTGTACGAAAAGAGTTGATTTGCTGGTTAAGAAGAAAAAGGAGGCTTATGTCAGGATGAGGCTTGAAGGCTCAGGTAGTGCAATGGATAGCTATAGATTAGCTAGGAAGGAGGTAAAAGTGAATTGAGAGAGCTAGAGGGACACGAGAAGATGTTGGCTGATAGGATTAGGAGAATCCTAAAGCTTTCTTTCGATATGTTAAGAAATAGAAGATTGGTTAGGGCAAGATTGGGCCAGTCATAGATAGCAGTGGGAAGTTGTGCGTGGAGCCTGAAGAGATTGGCGAGGCACTGAATAAATATTTCTCTTCGGTATTCACGCAGAGTGCTGGAAATGTAGCTGTGGAGAGCACTGAGGTACAGGGTTGCAAATTGGGAAGTATTGTAGTAGATAGGGAGGATGTGTTAGAAATTCTCGAGGGTTTGAAGTTGGATAAGTCCCCTGGGCCGGACGGGATTTACCCTAGGATTCTCTGGGAGGCAAGAGAGGAGATTGCAGAGCCTCTGGCTCTGATCTTCAGTCCTCGTTGGTTACGGGTGTGGTTCCGGAGGACTGGAGGATAGCGAATGTGGTCCCATTGTTTAAGAAGGGGAAGAGAGACCTTCCTGGGAATTATAGGCCAGTGAGTCTTACTTCTGTGGTGGGCAGGTATTGGAGAGAATTATTAGGGATAGGATTTATAGTTATTTAGAGAGAAATGAATTGATTGGGGATAGTCAGCATGGTTTCGTGAAGGGTAGGTCATGCCTTACTAACCTCATTGAGGTTTTTTTTGAGAAAGTGACCAAAGAGGTGGATGGGGGTAAGGCGGTTGATGTATATATGGACTTTAGTAAGGCGTTTGATAAGGTGGCCCATGGAAGACTTCTACAGAAAATGCAGATGTGTGGGATAGAGGGTGATTTAGCTAATTGGGTTAGGAATTGGCTGGCAGATAGAAGACAGAGGGTGGTGGTTGATGGGAGATTTTCATCGTGGAGTTCGGTGACGAGTGGTGTGCCTCAGGGGTCTGTTTTGGGGCCCCTGCTGTTTGTAATTTTTATAAATGATCTGGATGAGGGTATTGAGGGATGGATCAGTAAATTTGCAGATGATACTAAAGTTGGTGGTGTGGTAGATAGTGAAGAGGGGTGTTTTAGTTTACAGAGTGACTTGGACAAGTTGCAGAGCTGGGCCGAGAGGTGGCAAATGGAGTTTAATGTGGAAAAGTGTGAGGTAATGCACTTTGGCAGGAACAATAAATGTGTAGAGTATAGGGCTAATGGTAGGGCTCTTAATAGTGTTGAGGAACAGAAGGATCTTGGTGTATGTGTCAATAGATCCCTGAAAGTAGGCAGTCAAGTGGATAAAGTTGTTAAGAAGGCATATGGAGTCTTAGCTTTTATTGGTAGGGGGATTGAATTTAGGAGCCGCAGCATCATGTTGCAACTGTACAAAACTCTAGTGCGGCCGCACTTGGAGTATTGTGTGCAGTTCTGGTCGCCACATTATAAGAAAGATGTGGAGGCATTGGAGAGGGTACAGAGGAGGTTTACTAGGATGTTGCCTGGTATGGAGGGCAGGTCCTATGAAGAGAGGTTGAAGGATTTGAGGTTGTTTTCGTTAGAAAGGAGGCGGCTAAGGGGGGATCTTATTGAAACATATAAGATAATTAGAGGTTTGGATAGGGTGGACAGTGATAGCCTTTTTCCTAGGATGGAGAAAGCTAGCACGAGGGGACACAACTTTAAATTAAGGGGTATGAGTTATAGGACGGATATCAGAGGTAGGTTCTTTACTCAAAGAGTGATTAGGGAGTGGAATGCCCTGCCTGCAGCTGTTGTAGATGCGCCAAGTTTGGTGGCGTTTAAGAGGTTAGTTGATAAGTATATGGAAGAGAAGGGAATGGTTTAGTTTGGAGGGGCATTGCTTTTTATTTTGGTCGGCACAACATCGAAGGCCGAAGGGCCTGTTCTGTGCTGTAATGTTCTATGTTCTATGTTCTATGTTCTATGTTCTATGTTCTATGTTCTATGTTCTATGTAATGTGGGTCTGCTATTTAAAAAGTAGCAGGTTCAGGCCAGGGGAATGATAGACCAGCGAGTCTCATATCCGTGATTGGGAATCAACTGGAGAAATTCTGGAGGAGAGAATTTATCTTCATTTGGAGAGGCAATGTTTGATCGGGGATAGTCGGAGTGGTTTTGCCAGATAGACAGAGATTATGCCTAATTAATTTGATTGAATTTTTTGAGCATGTGAAAGTGTGTGGATGTGGGTAATGTGGTTAATGTAGTTTAATGGATTTCAGCAAAGCCTTTGACAAGGTCCCACATGGGAGATTTATGAAGAAGGTAAATGTACACAGGATAGAGGGTGATCTGATAAGGTGGGTTTATAATTGGCTCAGTTATAGGAGAGACAGAGGGTGATGATAACTGGCTGAAATCCAGTGTCCAGTGTGGTGTAGCAGAGGGATCTGGGCCCCCTGTTAGTCATCATTTCTATAAATCACATCGCTGACTGTGTGGGGGATTGGGATCAGTAAATTTGCTGATGCCACAAACATCGGTCGAGTGGTTAACAGTGAGGTGGAGCGTCTTGGGTTACAGGAAGATATAGAGAAGACTGAAGGGGGTGTGGGGTGTGAGCTGATGGAGGGGTTCAGGGTTGAGAGATTTGGAGAGGGAGTAGCTGTTCCAGTGGGTGGTGGGGGGTCTGGATTGCACTGCCTGGGGGTGTGGGGGGGGTGGTGACAACGAACAAAGAAAATTCCAGCACATGAACAGGCCCTTCGGCCCCTCCAAGCCTGCACCGACCATGCTGCCCCATTGAACTAAAACCCCCTACCCTTCCGGGGACCCTATCCCTCTATTCCCATCCTATTCACTCCCTCCCCCGGCAGCGGGTTCCAGACACCCACCACCCCCTGTGTAAAAAATCTGCCTTGGACGTCTCCTTTAAACC
>JAGIQG010000005.1:2114646-2155108 GCA_024679065.1 Sphyrna mokarran
GTGTGTGTGTGTGCAGGGAGGTGTGTTGTGTGTGTGTGTGCAGGGAGGTGTGTGTGTGCAGGGAGGTTTGTGTGTGTGTGTGTGTGCGGGGATGGTGGGGGTGTTTTGCTGTCTGGCTCTGGGTGGGGAGACTGTGTCCTCCTGTCTTGCTGAGCCTCCTGCCTCTCTCTCTCTCTGTCCCCTCTCAGTACCGTGGTTGTCAGAATGTTCATCTGAAGAAGGATTTCTTCCTGACTCACAGCTCTTGTGCTCGTTCTGAAACCTTCATTAACCTACGGGAGGTTAGTAACCGAATCAAACTACCTCCTGGAGAATACGTTGTCGTTCCTTCAACCTTCGACCCCAGTAAGGAGGCTGACTTTGTTCTCAGAGTTTTCACAGAGAAGCAAGCACAATCTGAGTGAGTAATTCATCCCCAGGAGCTGGTCATTCTGGGTCAGTCAGCACTTATCCCCATCCCTAACTGCCCCCTTTCCCCCATCCCTAACTGCCCCCTTTCCCTCCATCCCTAACTGCCCCCTTTCCCTCCATCCCTACTGCCCCTTTCCCCATCCCAACTGCCCCCTTTCCCCATCCCTAACTGCCCCCTTTCCCTCCATCCCTAACTGCCCCCTTTCCCTCAATCCCTAACTGCCCCCTTTCCCCCATCCCTATCCCTAACTGCCCCCTTTCCCTCATCCCTAACTGCCCCATCCCTAACTGCCCCCTTTCCCTCCATCCCTAGCTGCCCCCTTTCCTCAATCCCTAACTGCCCCCTTTCCCCCATCCCTAACTGCCCCCTTTCCCTCAATCCCTAACTGCCCCTTGCCCAAGTGGCAGGGAACCATAGAATCAAACAGAGAAGAAGAGGCCCTTCAGCCCATTGGGTCTATACTTACCCACAAGAAACACCTGATCTCCTATTCCAACCCCAACCCCAGTGCTTGGTCCATAGCTCTGAATACTGTCATCTCAAAACACTGCAGGTACACCCACAGTGCTGTTAGGGAGGGATTTAATCCAGCGTGTCAGTGAGGGAGGGAGTGAATGTCAACGTGCCAATCATCCAGGGCTGCTTTGAACTGGATGATGTCGAGCTTCTCGAGTGTTGTTGGAGCTGCCCCCATCCAGGCAAGTATCCCATCAGGTCCCATTCTTTAAAAAGGGTAGCAGGGATAACCCAGGTAATTATAGGCTGGTGAGCTTGATGTCCGTGGTAGGGAAGTTGTTGGAGAAGATTCTTAGAGATAGGATGTATGCATATTTAGAACGGAATAATCTCATTAGTGACTGACAGCGTGGCTTTGTAAGAGGGAGGTCTCGCCTCACAAATTTGGTGGAGTTTTTTGAGAAGGTGACAAAAACAGTTGACGAGGGAAGGGCCACGGATGTTGTCTGTATGGATTTTAGTAAAGTGTTTGATAAGGCCCCTCATGGCAGGATGGTGCAAAAGGTTAAGTCTCACGGTATAAAAGGTGAAGTGGCTAGATGGGTAGAGAACTGGCTTGGCCGTAGAAGACAGAGGGTAGCAGTGGAAGGATCTTTTTCTGGCTGGAGGTCTGTGACTAGTGGTGTTCCACAGGGCTCTGTACTGGGATCTCTGCTGTTTATGATATATATAAATGATTTGGAAGAAGGTGTAACTGGTGTGATCGGTTGCGGATGACACAAAGATTGCTGAGTTACAGATAGCGATGAACATTGTCAGAGAATACAGCAGGGTATAGAGAGGCTGGAAAATAGGGCGGAGAAATGGCAGATGGAATTTAATCCAGATAAATGTGAAGTGATACATTTCGGTAGAACTATTGTAGAGGGGAACTATACAATAAATAGCAGAACCATCAGGAGTGTCGACACACAGAGAGACTTAGGGGTGCAAGTCCTTAAAGGTGGCAGAACAGGTGGAGAAGGTGGTAAGAAGGCATATGGTATGCTTACCTTTATAGAGGTATAGAGTATAAAAGTTGACATATAATGTTGCAGCTGTATAGAAGGTTGGTTAGGCTACGTCTGTATCTTCTGGTCCCCGCATTACCAGAAGGATATGGAGGCTTTGGACAGAATGCAGAGAAGGTTTACCAGGATGTTGCCTGGTATGGAGGGCCTTAGCTATAAAATTAGGAAGGGCATAAATGGGGTGAACAGTGGGAAACTCGGTGAGGGGGACAAGGTTCAACACAGATATCAGAGGGATGTATTTTACACAGAGGGTGGTGGGGCCTGGAATACGCTGCCAAGCAGGGTGGTGGAGGCGGACACACCGGGATTTATCTGGATAGACACATGAACAGACTGGGAATAGAGGGATACAAACAAATGGTTCGGATGGAATCCATCCTTTATTGTACAGGTCACACCTGCCCGTAAAAAGGTCCCAATGATCCAGGAACCGAAACCGCTGCACCCCCTGCTCCAGTCCCTCAGCCACGCGTTCACCCTCCACCTCATTCTATTCCTGCTCTCACTCTCCCAAGGCGCAGGCAGCAATCCTGAGAATTACTACCTCCACGTTCCTCTTTCTCAGCTTTATTCCTCGTTCCCTATAATCCTTTTTCATGACCCCTTCCCTCTTCCTACCTCCATCAGTGGTCCTTATAAGGACCACAACCTTCGGCTCCTCCCCCTCCTCTTTCATGATATCTGGGATGCATCCAGAGACATTCCGAATCCCAGATCCAGGGAGGCAGACCACCGTGCGCGACTCCCGCCTGCGTCCGCAAAAACGCCTGTCTGACCCCCTCGCTGTGGAGTCCCCTATTAACACGGCCCTTCTCTTCTCTTTACTTTTTGGTACGACTGGGCTCAGCTCCAGAGCCGCAGCTACTGCTGCCTCCCCCAGGTGAGCTGTCCCCTCCAGCAGCACTCAGACACGAGTACTTGTTATGAAGGGGGACATTCACCAGGGTGCTCTCCATCACACCAGCTTTCCCCTTCCTAACAGTTACCCACTTGCCCTCCTCCTTTTGCCCCGGAGTGACCACTTGTCGGTAACTCCGGTCAATCACCTCCTCATTCTCTCTAACCAGAAGAAGGTCCTCAAGCTGCAGTTCCAATTCCTTAACCCGGTCTCTTAGGATCCGCAACTCCTCACACCGAGCACAGATATGGGCATCTGAGAGACCAGGAGCCTCCAGGACCTCCCACATCTTACATTGAGAACAACAGACTGGCCTCACACCCATAATTACCCATTTTCTTCAAATTCCACAGGAAAAGAACCTAAGAATTAAACCCACCCTGCCTTACCCATTTCTGCCGAAGCACATTGAGCCAAAGCTCTTCAGCTCTGTTATTATGGTAGCATCCTAGTCAATCCTTCCTGTACTCTTTCTAGTTTAATAATATCCTTTCTATAATAGGGTGTCCAGAATTGCACACAATATCCCAAGTGTGATCTTACCAATATTTTTTTTTTGAAAAAGTGACTAAGGAGGTGGATGGGGGTAAGGCGGTTGATGTGGTATATATGGACTTTAGTAAGGCGTTTGATAAGGTGGCCCATGGAAGACTTCTGCAGAAAATGCAGATGTATGGGATAGAGGGTGATTTAGCTAATTGGGTTAGGAATTGGCTAGCAGATAGAAGACAGAGGGTGGTGGTTGATGGGAGATATTCATCGTGGAGTACGGTGACAAGTGGTGTACCTCAGGGGTCTGTTTTGGGGCCCCTGCTGTTTGTAATTTTTATAAATGATCTGGATGAGGGTATTGAAGGATGGATTAGTAAATTTGCAGATGACACTAAAGTCGGTGGAGTGGTAGATAGTGAAGAGGGGTGTTATAGTTTGCAGAGGGACTTGGACAAGTTGCAGAGCTGGGCCGAGAGGTGGCAAATGGAGTTTAATGTGGAAAAGTGTGAGGTAATGCACTATGGCAGAAATAACAAATGTGTAGAGTATAGGGCTAATGGTAGGATTCTTAGTAGTCTTGATGAACAGAGGGATCTTGGTGTGTATGTGCATAGATCCCTGAAAGTAGGCAGTCAAGTCGAGAAGGTTGTTAAGAAGGCATATGGAGTCTTAGCTTTTATTGGTAGGGGGATTGAATTTCGGAGCCGCAACGTCATGTTGCAACTGTACAAAACTCTAGTGCGGCCGCACTTGGAGTATTGTGTGCAGTTCTGGTCCCCGCATTATGAGAAAGATGTGGAGGCATTGGAGAGGGTACAGAGGAGGTTTACCAGGATGTTGCCTGGTATGGAGGGCAGGTCTTATGAAGAGAGGTTGAGGGATTTGAGGTTGTTTTCGTTAGAAAGGAGGCGGCTAAGAGGGGATCTTATTGAAGCATATAAGATGATAGAGGTTTAGATAGGGTGGACAGTGATAGCCTTTTTCCTAGAGGTGGAGAAGCTAGCACAGGGAACAGCTTTAAACTTAAGAGGGGTGGTGGTTATAGCGATATCAGAGGTAGGTTCTTTACCCAAGGGTGGTTCGGGAGGTGGAATGCCCTGCCTGACAGTTTGTAGATGCGCCAAGTTTGGTGGCCGTTTTAAAGAGGTTAGTTTGTAGTTATGGAAGAGAAGGGAATGGTTTAGTTTGGAGGGCATGCTTTTTATATTGGTCGGTCGCCATCGAAGGCCGAAGGCCTGTTCTGTGCTGTAATGTTCTATGTTCTATGTTAATCCACCCTATCTATTCATAGAATATAGAACATTACAGCACAGAACAGGCCCTTCGGCCTTCGATGTTGTGCCGTCCAAAATAAAAAGCAATGCCCCTCCAAACTAAACCATTCCCTTCTCTTCCATATACTTATCAATTAACCTCTTAAACGCCACCAAACTTGGCGCATCTACAACAGCTACAGGCAGGGCATTCCACTCCCTAATCACTCTTTGAGTAAAGAACCTACCTCTGATATCCGTCCTATAACTCATACCCCTTATTTAAAGCTGTGTCCCCTCGTGCTAGCTGTTGTAGATGCGCCAAGTTTGGTGGCGTTTAAGAGGTAGTTGATAAGTATATGGATGAGAAGGGAATGGTTTAGTTAGGAGGGCATTGCTTTTTATTTTGGTCGGCACAACATCGAAGGCCGAAGGGCCTGTTCTGTGCTGTATTGTTCTATGTTCTATGTTCTATGTTCTATCCTAGGAAAAAGGCTATCACTGTCCACCCTATCTAAACCTCTAATCATCTTATATGTTTAGATAGGTCCCCTCTTAGCCTCCTCCTTTCTAACGAAAACAACCTCAAATCCCTCAGCCTCTCTTCATAAGACCTGCCCTCCATACCAGGCAACATCCTGGTAAACCTCCTCTGTACCCTCTCCAATGCCTCCACATCTTTCTTATAAATGTGGGGACCAGAACTGCACACAATACTCCAAGTGCGGCCGCACTAGAGTTTTGTACAGTTGCAACATGACGTTGCGGCTCCGAAATTCAATCCCCCTACCAATAAAAGCCAAGACTCCGTATGCCTTCTTAACAACCTTATCGACCTGACTGCCAACTTTCAGGGATCTATGCACAAATACACCAAGATCCCTCTGTTCATCAACACTATTAAGAATCCTACCATTAGCCCTATACTCTACACATTTATTATTTCTGCCATAGTGCATTACCTCACACTTTTTCCGCATTAAACTCCATTTGCCACCTCTTGGCCCAGCTCTGCAACTTGTCTAAGTCCCTATGCAAACTATAACACCCCTCTTCACTATCTACCACTCCACCGACTTTAGTGTCATCTGCAAATTTACTAATCCATCCTTCAATACCCTCATCCAGATCATTTATAAAATTACAAACAGCAGGGGCCCCAAAACAGATCCCTGAGGTACACCACTTGTCACCGAACTCCACGATGAATATCTCCCATCAACCACCACCCTCTGTCTTCTATCTGCCAGCCAATTCCTAACCCAATTAGCTAAATCTCGCAACCGAAACCACTCAGTCACCGCGGCTCGCACCTGAAACACTCCGTCCCCCGGGACCCGCCACCCGAAAACACTCCGTCACCGCGACCTCGCCACCGAAACCACCCGTCCACCGCGACCTCGCACCGAAAACCACTCCGCACCGGGGACCTCGCACCGAAAACCACTCCGTTCACCGCGACCTCGCACCGAAACCACTCCGTCACCGGGACCTCGCACCGAAACCACTACGTCACCGCGACTCGCACCGAAACCACTCCGTCACCGCGACCTCGCCACGAAACCACTCCGTCACGCGACCTAGCACCGAAAACACTACGTCACCGGGACTCGCCACGAAAACACTCCGTCACCGGGAACCTCGCACCGAAACCACTCAGTCCACGCGACCTCGCCACCGAAACCACTCCGTCACCGCGACCTCGCACCGAAACCACTCCGTCACCGGGACCTCGCACCGAAACCACTCCGTCACCGCGACCTCGCACCGAAACCACTCCGTCACCGCGACCTCGCACCGAACCACTCGTCCCAGCCATCTGGATATGGGATCCAATGGGATTGGGGGTTATAGATAGGTCTATGGCTGGGTAGGTTTTGATGTGTTCGGCACAACTTGTGGGCCGAAGGGCCTGTTTGTGCTGTAGTGTTCTATGTTCTATGTTCTATGTTCTATCTCACACCGAAACCACTCCATCACCGGGACCTCGCACCAAAATCGCACCGAAACCACTCCGACACCGGGACCTCACACCAAAACCACTCCGTCACCGGGACCTCACACCGAAACCACTCCGTCACCGGGACCTCGCACCAAAACCACTCCGTCACTGGGCATCTCACACACATGTCTAGTCATTGAGTTGATGTGGATTTGGTCACTCTCTCCTGTTGCTCCCTAGGATTACTCTCAGCAGTAACATACTGGAGCTGTGTTTGAGTTAACGGCACCTTGTTTGTCTGTTTGACCTGGTTGGAGGGTAAGGACCAGCCTGTTATTAACACCTGACCTTACACAGAGTGATGGAGACGATGGATATACCAGATAGGCTGATACCACACAGCAGCCTGGTCACAGCAAACATCACGTACGAAATGGAGAATGAGGACAACATCCCAAATAACGCAGTGCCCAGTAAGGCAAGGAGAAGCATTTTCCTGCGTCCAAACCTGTGGGAATAAACATAAGAACAGTTAGTGAGGCTCAGATAAACCAGCTTTAAACCCAAACCAGCCACATAACCCTGGGGAAACCGTTAAGCAAAGATCAGTAAGCTCTGCTCCTGGCAGTAACACGTGGAAAACATTCTGATTCCTGGGACAGAAAGCTGGAAACGACAGGTTAGCCTAACATCTACCACCAGGAAAATGTGAGAAACTCTTATTAAAGATGCTGCAGAAAAGGTTGAGGTAATCAGGCAGAGTCAATGTGGTTTTGTGGAAGGGAAATCAAGTTCAACCAATTGACTGGAGTTCTTTGTGCTGTGGATAGAGGGGAACCAGTGGATTTACTGGGCTTAGATCTCCAGAAGGTATTTAATAAGATATCACATCAAAGGTTTTGTGGAAAATAAAGGCTTGTGGTGTCATGGGTAACATATTGACATTGTTTGAGATTTGTTAGTTAAAAAACACAGTAGATATAAATAGGTCACTTCCTGGTTGGTGGGATATGGAATCAGTGCTGGAACCTCAACTTTTTACAATTTATAGAAATAACTTAGATGAAAAGATTGGATGGACTGTTTCTCAATTGGATGATTGGGCAAAGCTGGATAAGAAGGTCAGTTATAAAGAGAGCATAAGGAAGCTACAAATGGACATTGGCATTGATAGATCAGAGGTGAGCTGGCAAGGTGGATACGAAACTGGCTCAGTTAGAGAAGGTAGAGAGTAGCAGGGGAAGGGTGTGTTTCTGAATGGAGGGCTGTGACAAATGGAGTTCCTCAGGAATCAGTGCAGGACCTTTGCAGTCTGTAATATATATAAATGATTTGGAGGGAAATGTAACTGGATTGATTAGTAAGTTTGCGGGTGACACAAAGGTTGGTGGATTTGTGGATAGCGATGAGGACCATCAGAGGATACAGGATATAGAGTGATCTAATACAGATAGGAAATATACAGTTAATGGCAGAACCCTTAAGAATACTGATAGGCAGAGGGATCTGGGTGTACAGGTACACAGGTCACTGAAAGTGGTAATGCAGGTGGAGAAGGTAATCAAGAAGGCATACGGCATGCTTACCTTCATCGACTGGGGTATTGAGTTTAAAAATTGGCAAGTCATGTTACAGTTTTATAGAACCTTAGTGAGGCTGCACTTGGAATATAGAGTTCAATTCTGATCACCACACTACCAGAAGGATGTGGAGGATTTGGAGAGGGTACAGAAAACATTTACCAGGATGTTGCCTGGTATGGAGGGCATTAGCTATGAGGAGAGGTTGGAGAAACTTGGTTTGTTCTCACTGGAGTGACGGAGGTTGAGGGGAGACCTGATAGAAATCTACAAGATTATGAGAGGCAGGGACAGAGTGGATAGTCAGAAGCTTTTTCCCAGGGTGGAAGAGTCAATTACTTGGGGCCACAGGTTTAAGGTGCGAGGGGTAAGGTTTAAAGGAGATGTACGAGACAGATTTTTTACACAGAGGATGGTGGGTGCCTGGAACTTGTTGCCGGGAGAGGGAGTGGAAGTGGATATGGTAGTGAGTTTTAAAGGCATCTTGACAAACCCACAAATAGGATGGGAATAGAGGGATATGGTGATATGGTCCCCGGAAGGGTAAGGGAATATGGTCGGTGCAGGCTTGGAGGGGCTGAAGGGCCTGTTCCTGTGCTGTAATTTTCTTTGTTTTTTGTTCTTATGTGAGTGGACAAAAATCTACAAATGTAGAATAATGTGGGAAAATGTAAAATTGCCCATTTGGAAGGAAGAATGAAAAGTTTATTGTCTAAATGGTGAGAGATTGCAGAGCTCAGAGGTACAGAGGGATCTGAGTGTCCTTGTGCATGAATCACAAAAAGTGAGTATAAAGATACAGCAAGTAATTAGGAAAGTTAATACAATATTATTGTTAATTGTGAGGAGAATTGAATTCAAAAGTAGAGAAGTTATACTTCAGTCAGTGCTGAGGGAGTGCTGCACTGTCAGAGGGTCAGTGCTGAGGGAGCGCCGCACTGTCAGAGGGTCAGTGCTGAGGGAGCGCCGCACTGTCAGAGGGTCAGGGCTGAGGGAGCGCCGCACTGTCAGAGGGTCAGTGCTGAGGGAGCGCCACGCTGTCAGAGGGTCAGTGATGAGGGAGCGCCGTGCTGTCAGAGGGTCAGTACTGAGGGAGCGCCGCACTGTCAGAGGGTCAGTGCTGAGGGAGTGCCGCACTGTCAGAGGGTCAGCGCTGAGGGAGTGCCGCACTGTCAGAGGGTCAGTGCTGAGGGAGTGCCGCACTGTCAGAGGGTCAGTGCTGAGGGAGTGCCGCACTGTCAGAGGGTCAGTACTGAGGGAGTGACGCACTGTCAGAGGGTCAGTGCTGAGGGAGTGCCGCACTGTCAGAGGGTCAGTGCTGAGGGAGTGCCGCACTGTCAGAGGGTCAGTGCTGAGGGAGCGCGGTGAAATTTGAATTATACGGCTCTCTCTGTATTTTAACGATGTTTTGCACAGATGGATTGAGGCTGTGGAACTTGGAGTCCATTCTCTGTCCACAGGTATGAACTAGAATATAGCAACTGATCAGCCGACCATGCTAATAACATACTTGTCTGATAAATAACCAAGGAATAGAGCTCCCAGCATCACTCCCACGAAGAATAGGCTGGTGGCTGTCTGATTCAGAGTCTGTTTCTCACACACCAGATCCCACTGAAAAAAAATACAGAAGGAAAACATCATCACTTCAACAACTGGCAAACTGAAGCCTGTCCATGCACGTCCTGTAACAGGTGGGAAATTTAGGACTCTAAACTCCTGCATTGTAACAGGAAAGGAGATTTAAGGATGAATGGAATGTTCAACTTTAGCAGGGGGTAGAGTAACTGTAGAGTTTCCTAAAGCCAGGCTCGACCCCCGACCTGTTCAGTTCCAGGTTTCTGGAAGATGGTCTGGGAGGAACAGCAGGGCAGCTCCCAGGGAATAAAAGGTTAAATTATAGCAACAGGTCTCATATTCTCTCAACTTTGGATTACTGAAGGAAGTATTTTCTTTTGAGAAGGGGAAATCGTGTTTGACGAATTTATTGGAGTTCTATGAGGAAGTGACTAGTGCGGGGTAGATAGAGGGGAATCGGTGGGTATGGTGTTTTTGGATTTCCAAAATGCGTTTGATAAGGTGCCTCACAAAAGATTCCTGCAGAAGGTTAGGGTGCAGGGAGTCGGGGATAGGGTGTTAGACTGGATAGAGGATTGGTTGTCTAATAGGAAGCAGAGGGTAGGTATTAATGGGTATTATTCTGATTGGCAGCTGGTGACTAGTGGAGTGCCCCAGGGTTCGGTGCTGGGACCTCAACTATTTACCATTTACATAGATGATCTGGAGGAAGGGGCTGAGTGCAGGGTGACGAAATTTGCTGATGACACGAAGATGAGTGGAGAAATTGTGTGGAGGGTTTGGAAAGCCTGCAGAGGGATCTGGATAGGCTGAGTGAGTGGGCGAGGACCTGGCAGATGGAATATAATGTTAGCAAGTGTGAGGTTATCCACTTTGGTAGGAATAACGGTAGGAAGGATTATTATTTAAATGGAGAAAAGCTGCAGCATGTGATGGTGCAGAGGGACCTGGGGATCCTTGTGCACGATTCGCAAAAACCCAGTCTGCAGGTGCAGCAGGTGATCAAGAAGGCGAATGGGATGTTGGCCTTTATCGCGAGGGGGATAGAATATAAAAACAGGGAGGTCTCGCTGCAACTGTGCAGGGCCCTGGTGAGGCCGCAACTGGAGTACTGTGTGCAGTTTTAGTCCCCTTATTTGCGTAAGGATATATTGGCTTTGGAAAGAGTACAGAGAAGGTTCATCAGGCTAATACCGGAGATGAGGGGGTTAGACTATGAGGAGAGATTGAATAGACTGGGTCTGTACTCATTGGAGTTTAGAAGGCTGAGGGAGGAATCTTATAGAGACTTGTAAGATAATGAAGGGGATGGATAGGGTAGAGATAGAGAGATTCTTCCCCCTTAGAAAGGATAGCAGGACTAGAGGGCACAGCCTCAAAATAAGGCAGAGGGGCAGTTCCGATCGGAGTTGAGGAGGAACTTTTTCACTCAAAGGATGGTGAGTCTCTGGAATTCTCTGCCCGTTGAAGTGGTGGAGGCTCCCTCGCTGAATATATTTAAGTCACAGGTAGATAGATTTCTGATAGACAAAGGAATTAAGGGTTATGGGGAGAAAGTGGGAAAGTGGAACTGGAAGAAAAGAGAGGCATATGTTAGGTCTAAGCAACTAGGAGACAGTGTTGGAGGAATACAGAGAGTAGGAGGGAACTAAAACAGGGAATTAGAAGGGCAAAAAGGGGGCATGAAATGGTTTTGGTGGATAGGTTTAAGGAAAATCCAAAGGCTTTTTACTCCTATGTTAGGGATAAAAGAGTGGTTAGAGGAAAAATCGGACCTCTTAGGGACAGAGGAGGGGAACTGTGCTTAGAGCCCGAGGGAATGGCGGAGATTCTGAATGAATACTTTGCTTCGTGAATACTATTCACGAAGGAGAGGGGCTTGTTGACAGCTCCTGTCTCTGAGGGAGCTGTGGACCAGTTGAGGGAAACAGGAGAGGTTCCGGAGGATTGGAGGATTGCGGATGTGGTTCCTATCTTTAAGAAAGGGAACAGGGATAGTCCAGGAAATTACCGACTGGTGAGTTTGACTTCAGTGGTTGGTAAGTTGATGGAGAGGCTTCTGAGGGATAAGATATATGAACATTTGGAGAAGTTTGGACTGATTAGAAATAGTCAGCATGGTTTTGTCAAGGGCAGGTCATGCCTTACGAGCCTAGTTGAGTTCTTTGAAAATATGACTGAACACATTGACGAAGGAAGGGCGGTGGACGTAGTGTACATGGACTTTAGTAAGGCGTTTGATAAGGTCCCACATGCAAGGCTTCTGGAGAAGGTGAGAGGGCATGGGATCCAAGGGGCTTTGGCCTCGTGGATCCAGAACTGGCTTGCCGGCAGAAGGCAGAGAGTGGTTGTGGATGGGTCTTGTTCTGCATGGAGGTCGGTAACCAGTGGAGTGCCCCAGGGATCTGTTCTGGGACCCCTGCTGTTTGTCATTTTCATAAATGACCTGGATGAGGAAGTGGAGGGATGGGTTAGCAAGTTCGCCGACGATACAAAGGTCGGTGGTGTTGTGGATGGTCTGGAGGGATGCCAAAAGTTGCAGTGGGACATAGACAGGATGCAAGACTGGGCGGAGAAGTGGCAGATGGACTTCAACACAGATAAATGTGTAGTGGTCCATTTTGGCAGGAATAATGGGATGAAGGAGTACAATATAAGGGGTAGGAGTCTTAGCTGTGTTGTAGAGCAGAAGGATCTCGGGGTCCGGGTCCATAGGACTCTTAAATCGGCCTCGCAGGTGGAGGAAGTGGTCAAGAAGGCGTACGGTGTACTGGCCTTCATTAATCGAGGAATAGAGTTTAGGAGTCAGGAGGTAATGATGCAGCTCTATAAGACTCTTGTCAGACCCCAGTTGGAGTATTGTGCGCAGTTCTGGTCGCCTCATTATAGGAAGGATGTAGAGGCTATGAGAGAGTGCAGAGGAGATTTACAAGGATGCTGCCTGGATTGGGAGGCAGGCCTTATGAAGATAGGTTGAGGGAGCTGGGACTCTTCTCACTGGAGAGACGTAGGTTGAGAGGCGACCTGATAGAGGTTTATAAAATGTTGAGAGGAATAGATAGGGTGGACTCTCAGAGACTATTTCCCCGAGCTGAAATGGTCACTACGAGAGGACACAGATTTAAGGTGCAGGGAAGCAAATACAAAGGAGATGTCAGGGGTAGGTTTTTCACTCAGAGGGTGGTGAGTGAATGGAACCGACTGCCGTCGGAGGTTGTTGAGGCAAACTCACTGGGGTCTTTTAAGAGACTTCTGGATGAGTATATGGAAAAGAATAGGATAGGGGGTTATAGATAGGTCTGTGGATTGGTAGATGTGATCGGCACAACTCGTGGGCCGAAGGGCCTGTTTGTGCTGTAGTGTTCTATGTTCTATGCTAGCCTTTATCGTAAGGGGTTAGAGTACAAGAGCTGGCTTTTAATGTTGCAGTTGTATAGAACGTTGGTTAGACCTCATTTGGAATACTGCGTCCAGTTCTGGTCGCCTTACTACGGGAAGGACGTGGAGACTCTGGAGAGAGTGCAGAGGAGGTTTACCAGGATGCTGCCTGGTATGGAATGTCTGAGTTATGAGGAGAGATTAGGTAAATTGGGACTGTTTTCCTTAGAAAGACGTAGACTTAGAGGAGATCTGATAGAGGTGTACAAGATTTTGAAGGGGATAGATAGAGTAAACAGGGTTAAGCTTTTTCCTGGGATGGACTCAAATAGCACGAGGGGTCACGGGCTTAGGGTGAGGGGGGTAAGGTATAATTTGGATGCTAGAGGGAGTTTTTTCACACAGAGGGTGGTGGGGGTATGGAATGCGCTGCCAAGTAAAGTGGAGGAGGCAGGTACTCTGGAGACTTGTAGAAGGGAGCTTAAAAAGGAAATTAGAAGAGCCAGAAGGGGTCACGAGAAGGTTTTGGTGGGTAGGATTAAGGAGAATCCCAAGGCCTTCTATAAATATGTGAAGACTAAAAGGATAAGAGAAGGGATAGGGCCTATAAAAGGTGAAGGAGGAAAAGCCTATGTGGAATCAGAAGAAATGGCAGAGGTGCTTAATAAGTACTTTGCCTCAGTATTCACAGTGGAGAGTGATCTGGGGGGGGGGGTTGTACTGCAGGATTGCAACAAACTGAAGAGATTGAGTATGTTGACATTAAGAAAGAGGATGTGTTGGAACTGTTAAATTCCATCAAGGTAGATAAGTCGCCGGGACCGGATGGGATGTACCCCAGGTTACTGTGGGAGGTGAGGGAAGTGATTGTAGAGCCCCTGGCGATGATCTTTGTGTCGTCAATGGAGACGGGAGAGATTCCGGAAGATTGGAGGATTGCGGATGTGGTGCCTATTTTCAAGAAGGGGAACAGGGATAGCCTGGGCAATTACCGACCAGTGAGTCTGACCTCAGTGGTCGGTAAGTTGATAGAGAGGATTCTGAGAGATAGGATTTATGAGCATTTAGAGAAATTCAATATGATCAGGAATAGTCAACACAGCTTTGTTAAGGGCAGATTGTGCCTTACGAGCCTAGTTGAGTTCTTTGAAAATGTGACTGAACACATTGACGAAGGAAAAGCAGTGGACGTTGTTTACATGGATTTCAGCAAGGCATTTGATAAGGTCCCACATGCAAGACTTCTTGAGAAGATGAGAGGCCATGGGATCCAAGGGGCTTTGGCCTTGTGGATCCAGAACTGGCTTGCCGGCAGAAGGCAGAGAGTAGTTGTGGATGGGTCTTTTTCTGCATGGAGGTCGGTCACCAGTGGAGTGCCCCAGGGATCTGTTCTAGGACCCTTGCTGTTTGTCATTTTCATAAATGACCTGGATGAGGAAGTGGAGGGATGGGTTAGCAAGTTTGCCGACAATACAAAGGTTGATGGTGTTGTGGATAGTCTGGAGGGATGTCTGAAGTTGCAGCGAGACATAGATAGGATGCAAGACTGGGCGGAGAAGTGGCAGATGGACTTCAATGCAGATAAATGTGTGGTGGTCCATTTTGGCAGATCCAACGGGATGAAGCAGGATAATATCAAGGGTAGGAGTCTTGGCAGTGTTAAGGAGCAGAAGGATCTTGGGATCCGGGTCCATAGGTCTCTTAAATCTGCCCCGCAAGTGGAGGATGTGGTCAAGAAGGCATATGATGTATTGGCCTTCATTAATAGAGGAATTGAGTTTAGGAGTCGGGAGGTAATGCTGCAACTTTATAAGACCCTTGTTGGATCCCACTTGGAGTACTGTGCGCCGTTCTGGTCGCCTCACTATAGGAAGGACGTGGAAGCTATTGAAAGGGTGCAGAGGAGATTTACAAGGATGTTGCCTGGATTGGGAGGCATGCCTTATGAAGACAGGTTGAGGGAGCTGGG
Organism: Sphyrna mokarran; assembly: GCA_024679065.1. Taxonomy (NCBI): domain Eukaryota; kingdom Metazoa; phylum Chordata; class Chondrichthyes; order Carcharhiniformes; family Carcharhinidae; genus Sphyrna; species Sphyrna mokarran. Next base: position 2,129,678 of record JAGIQG010000005.1, read on the forward strand.
ACTGTTCTCCCTGGAGAGACGAAGGTTGAGAGGCGACCTGATAGAGGTTTATAAAATGTTGAGAGGAATAGATAGGGTGGATTCTCGGAGGCTATTTCCCAGGGCTGAAATGGCGGCTACAAGAGGACACAGGTTTAAGGTGCTGGGGGGTAAGTACAGAGGAGATGTTAGGAGTAAGTTTTTCACTCAGAAGGTGGTGAATGAATGGAATCGGCTGTCGTCGGTGGTGGTCGAGGCGAACTCGCTGGGGTCTTTTAAAAGACTTGTGGATGAGTATATGGGATTTAATGGGATTGGGAGTTATAGATAGGTCTATGGCCTAGTAGGTATAGATGTGATCAGCACAACTTGTGGGCCGAAGGATCTGTTTGTGCTGTAATGTTCTATGTTCTATGTTCTATGTAAATACTTAGATGGGCACATGAACAGAATGGGAATGGAGGGGTATAGAAAACTGATTTAAAATAGGGATCATGAGCCTTGGGAGTCCCTGGGAAGTGTGTAAATAGATGATGATATTGATGTACTTGTTTTTATCCTACAGGTGCTTTGGTCCACCTTGTTGTCTAACAAGGGGCAAACACGCAATGGGTCGTGAGAGGACTGCTCTTGAATTTTTTTTGAGAGTATCCTAGTGCTTCACGTCGTTAGTGTACGATTGACCTGGACCATTTGATGGGCAACACGACAGCTCAGAGACTATCGCTGTGCTGTGCAGATACATGGATTTGGGCCTGTGTCTGTGGGAGTTTGTGCATTCTCCCCGTGCTTGCGTGGATTTTCTCCAGGTGCTCCGGTTTCCTCCCACATCCCAAAGATGTTCTCTTAGGCTAATTGGTAAAACAAATTCTCCCTAAATTGTCTCCTCAATTTGGTTGCAATGCAGATTTCCATAAACACAGACAAGGGTCACGGGTGGAAGAGGGTGGTTCGGGAGTGGAATGTCCTGCGGCAGTTGTAGATGTGCCGAGTTTGGTGGCGTTTAAGAGGTTAGTAGATAAGTTTATGGACGAAAAGGGAATGGTTTAGGTTAGAGGGTCATTGCTTTTTCTTAATTGGTCGGCACAACATCGAAGGTCGAAGGGCCTGTTCTGCGCTGTAATGTTCTGTGTTCTGCGCTCTGTGTTCTGCGCTCTGTGTTCTGCGCTCTGTGTTCTGTGTTCTGTGAATGTTAAAAGGGCCTGTTTCCCGTGCTGTGTTGTTCTTTGTTCTCATCAGCCATGATCTTATTGAATGGTGGGGTAGGCTCGAAGGGCTAAATGGCCTACTCCTGCTCCTATTTCTTATGTTCTTAAGATGTGATCCAGGGGTTTATGATATCTAAAGAGTTTTTTTCAGAGAAAGGAGTTCAGAGTCAAGAGGTTGGGAGCTCAGATCTAGAACAGGAGAGCCAGGTTCTGCATGGTGATCTCTGCAATCACTTGGACACACACAGCCACAGAAATTTGAAACTGTCTCTCTCCGGAACAACTGCTGGGAGTGGAGCTCAGCTCAATTAGAAATTTCAATGCAGAGATTGAGGGATGTTTTCTTCAGTAGGAAGATTAAACTGGGATAAAGATCTAGCTATCATAGTGTCATAGTTTCAGTATGAGTCCTGGGTAATCTCATAGAATCATAGAGGTTTAGCTTTTTGGCCCAACTTCTCCATGCCACACTTTGTTTTTTAAATCCCTAAGCTAATCCCAATTGCCCACATTTGGCCCATATCCCTCTATACCCATCGTACCCATGTAACTGTCCAAGTGCTGTTTAAAAGGCAAAACTGTCCCTGACTCTTCCAATGCCTCTGGCAGCTTGTTCCAGACACTCACCACTTCCTGTGTGAAAAAATTGCCCCTCTGGACCCTTTTGTATCTCTCCCCTCTCACTTAACGCTATGCCCTCTAGTTTTAAACTCTCCTACCTTTGGGAAAAGATATTGACTATCTCGCTGATCTGTGCCCCTCATTATTTTATAGACCTCTATAAAATCACCTCTCAGCCTACTATGCTCCAGAGAAAAACAGTCTCAGTCTATCCAGCCTCTCCTTATAATTCAAACCATCAAATCCCGATAGCATCCTAGTTAATCTTTTGTGCACTCTTTCTAGTTTAATAATATCCTTTCTATAATCGGGTGATCAAAATTGCACACAGTATTCCAAGTGTGGCCTTACCAATAACTTGTACAACTCCAACAAGACGTCCCAACTCCTGTATTCAATGTTCTGACCGATGAAACCAAGCATGTCGAATGCCTTCTTCACCACTCTGTCCAGCTGTGACTCCATTTCCAAGGAGCTACAAACCTGTACCCTGAGATCTCTTTGTTCTGTAACTCTCCCCAACACCCTACCATTAACTGAGTAAGTCCTGCCCTGGTTCAATCGACTAAAATACATCACTTCACATTTATCTAAATTAAATTCCATCTGCATTTGTCAGCCCACTGGCCCAATTGATCAAGATCCCGTTGCAATTGGAGATAACTTTCTTCACTGTCCACTATGTCACCAATCTTGGTGTCATCTGTAAACTTACTAACCATGTAACCATCAGAAGGGCACCATGACAGCTCAGAGACTATCGCTGTTGCTGTGCAGACACATGGATTTGGGCCTGTGTCTGTGGGAGTTTCCGCATTCTCCCCGTGCTTGCGTGGGTTTTCTCCGGGTGCTCCGGTTTCCTCCCACATCCCAAAAATGTGCTCTTAGGCTGGTTGGGTAACAAATTGTCCCTATATTGGTCCCTATATGTCATTAAGATGTTAGGACGGCGGCGCAGGCTCGTTGGGCCGAAGGGCCTGTTTCCCGTGCTGTGTTGTTCTTTGTTCTTTATTTGTTGTTCTTGTCCCCTATATTCTCATCCAAATCATTAATATAAATGATAAATAACAGTGGGCCCAGCACTGATCCCTGAGGCACACCGCTGGTCACAGGCCTCCAGTTTGAAATCTCTACAACCACCCTCAGGTTTCTGTCAAGAAGCCAATTTTGTATCCATTTAGATACCTCACCCTGGATCCTGTGAGATTTAACCTTATGCAACAACCTACCATGTGGTACCTTGTCAAAGGCTTTGCTAAAGTCCATGTAGACAACATTAACTGCACTGCCCTCATCTACCTTCTTAGTTACCCCTTCAAAAAACTCTATCAAATTTGTGAGACATGATTTTTCATTCGCAAAGCCATGTTGACTGTCCCTAATCAGTCCTTGTTTCTCTAAATCCTTGTAGATTCATCTCTCAAAATATCTTCCAACAATTTACTCACCACAGACATGAGACTCACTGGCCTGTAGTTCTTTTCCCTGCAGCCCTTTTTAAACAAAGACACAACATTTGCCTCTCTCCAATCTTCAGGCACCTCACCTGTGACTGTCGATGATTCAAATATCTCTGCTAGAGGACCCATAATTTCCTCCCTATTGTCTACTTCACTCATAGAACATAGAACATAGAACAATACAGCACAGAACAGGCCCTTCGGCCTTCGATGTTGTGCCGACCAAAATAAAAAGCAATGCCCCTCCTAACTTTGCTTTTTATTTTGGTCGGCACAACATCGAAGGCCGAAGGGCCTGTTCTGTGCTGTATTGTTCTATGTTCTATGTTCTATGAGTGAAGTAGACAATAGGGAGGAAATTATGGGTCCTCTAGCAGAGATATTTGAATCATCGACAGTCACGGGTGAGGTGCCTGAAGATTGGAGAGAGGCAAATGTTGTGTCTTTGTTTAAAAAGGGCTGCTCATGTCCTTAAGAGAAGGGAATTTACCATTCCTCCTTCAGCTTCCATCTTCTTCCATTGGGAAAAAGGTACAAAAGTCTGAGCTTACGTACTAACCGACTCAAGAGCAGCTTCTTCCCTGCTGCAGTTAGACTTCTGAATGGACCTACCCCGCACTAAGTTGATCTTTCTCTATACCCTCGCTGTGACTGTAACACTACATTCTCTCATTTCCTTCTCTATGAATGGTATGCTTTGTCTGTACAGTGCGCAAGAAACAATACTTTTCACTGTATCCCAATACCTGTGACAATATTAAATCAAGTTGAATCCAATCAAGCCCTTCCCCGGTCAGTCCTACATGTGACTCACAACTACCCTCGGGCAACTATAGGTGGGCAATAACTGCTGACCAGCCAGCGATGCCCACGTCCCTGAGTGACCAAAAGAATTCTATTACCTCAGTGACTAACGTCGAGATGAATTGTGTTTGGTTGTAATCCCATCCATTCTGGCAGCTGATAATCACAGATTGATTATATTCGTTAATTGTCTCATTGGTGTGGAACTGTGGCATTGAATACATCTTACACGCACTGAGGGATCCATCTTCCTCCTGAGGGATAGCGGCCAGCAGTCTGTCTTCCTGGCTCAGGTTGAGCAGTTCCTGGGCTGTTAGGTGGCAATGGTGCAAGGGCACGGCTGATAGGAAGTTATGGAGGAGGAAATTCCAGGACACAATTAGTCTGGGAGAACACAGTACGAGCAGCAGAAATACCTGGAATCTCCCAAAACCCTCAACTTCATCGAAAAGCTCATCAAACTTCATCGCGGCTACAAGTGTTGTCTGAACTCAGTCTAATTCTACACATCGGGAAGAATGAATGGAATCTGGGTGTCAGCCAATGGGTTGACTTCAATTTATCACGAATGAGCAGTAATTTATCTTTACGAGTGTTTGAAGTTCAGGGGGAAAGATTCATGATTAATGGGATCAGATTCCTTCTGTAAAATGTTTTGTGAGTTCAGCTAACTCATTAGCATTCCATTAAGTGACCCACTGAATTTAGGGGCTAATCTCAAAATCCAGGATCTCTCTCTGTGAGAGACAGGACAGATTACAATAAACTCTCTACAAATGGACCATCTTCATACACAAATGGAGAGAAACACAAAAGGTCACCTCAGAACAAGATGATAAGCTGGTGGCCAGGGATGGCTAAGCTTTCAGATGGAGCAAGGTGCTGAGGCACCTGCAGTGTCAATCAGGAATGCACTGAGTTTAATCGAGGAATTAATAATTCATACATAAAACAGTAACATCCCCCATCAGGGAACAGAAGGCAATATGTCTGCCTTTATTGTGTTCTATTTGTTAACGCTCAGAAACTGGAAGCGACATGTTGGGATGTATTTGTGTGAGTGAAACAGAGAAAGGTGACAGTCATGCTCCCAGCTGTTAGTGTTAGGCCATTTCTTCTTCCCCTTCCTGTTTCCGTAGTTTGTGATTCCCAGAACAAGTTGCTAGTCTGTTATACGGAACTGAAATCTCGAGGAGAGTCACTCCACAGCGTGGCTGAGTAGGATTCTCCGAGTGCCGACCATTGGCACACTTGCAGGGACTTTGCAGATTGACACTCAACTTGATTGTCTGTGTTATGAACGTACCTTCCCTGGCCATCAAATCCAGGAGTGAGGCTGGAAGCTGGAGCTTCTGGCTCAGACACGAACTCACTGCACCACAAGATCTCCCACTGCAGCCACTGCTTCTCCTGATCTATAATAATCATACTTACAAGCAACTCAAATCTTGGAAACATTGTGAACTGCAAGGAATCTAGGGTAAAAATACAAAAGATCAGAGGCAAGTTGGTGGAATGGACAGTTTGGCGGTAGCTCAACGTCAATCCGATCAAGTGTGAAATCATTCATATTGGCCAGAAAAATGTGCAGAGTAAGTGAAGGGTTTGGAACCAGAAGACACATTTAAGATGATGGATGGAAGGTCCAAAGTGACATTAGAATGGCCCAGTGTAATTGTCACTAGACTATTAATCAGCTCATGTTCTGAGGACCTGGGTTCGAATCTCACCATGGCAGGTGGTGGAACTTGAATTTAATAAACTGTATGTGGAATTAAGAATCTATTGATGACCATGAAACCATTGCTGATTGTTGGAAGAATCCATCAGGTTCACTAATGTCCTTTAGGGAGGGAAATCTGCTATCCTTACCCAGTCTGGCCTACCTGTGGCTCCAGAACCACAGCAGTGTGGATGATTCTTAACTCTCTTGGGCAGCTAGGGCTGGCCCAGTGAGGTCCATGTCCCATGGATCTGCGATCTTCTCTCTCCACATTGTCCATCACTGACTCTCCCTCTCTCTTCATTTCCTTTGATTTATTTTATTATTGTTGAATATATTAATGTACACTAAAAAGTATTGTTTCTTACCCACTATACAGACAAAACATACTGCTCATGGAGAAGGAAAGGAGCAGGTGCAGAATGTAGTGTTACAGTCACAGCGAGGGGTGTAGAGAAAGATCAACTTAATACGAGGTGGGTCCATTCCAAAGTCTGACAGCAACAGGGAAGAAGCTGTTCTTGAGTCGGTCGGTACGGGGACCTCAGACTTTTGTATCTTTATCCGATGGAAGAAGGTGGAAGAGAGAATGTCCGGGGTGTGTGGGATCCTGAATTATGCCGGCTGCTTCCCCGAGACGGAGTCGATGGATGGGAGGCTGGTTTGTGTGATGGGATTGGGCTACATTCACAACCCTTTGTAGTTCCTTGCGGTTTTGGTCAGAGCAGAAGCCCAGACCAAGCTGTGATACAACCAGAAAGAATGTTTTCTATAGCGCATCTGTAAAAATTTAGAAAATTGTAGCAAACATGCTAAATTTCCTTATTTATTTATTAATGTCACAGATAGGCTTACATTAACACTGCAATGAAGTTATTTTCTCTCCACCCTAGCTATGGCTATAACACTACATTCTCCATTCTCTCTTTTCCCTCTCTATGAACAGTATGCTTTGATTGTATAGCACACAAGAAACAATACTTTTCACCATATGTTAATACATATGACAACAAATCAAATAATCACTGACTCTCTGACACCCATATTTCCGCACTGTCCTTTCACCTGGCTCCACATTCTCTCTCTCCCCTCAATCATTTAAATTGTAATATTACTCTTATTAATTCACAAATTATGTTATGGTGTGAGGTTTAGAAAATTGCTTTATTTTGGCTCTTTAAATGTTGGGTGATTGTGTAGAGTCATTAGAGCTGTGTGACGTCTGCTTGGCTGTAAATCTGGTTTAATTGTTACAGATCAAAGAAATCCCAGACTGTTTATAACTGAAAGAAGGATTGGAAACAGCGAATAGGAATTGAGTAAACCACTCCTGAACTTTACTCTGATAAAAGTCCATAAAGATGAGATATTATATTGTAAACAACACCCTTTTACAAAGAACAAAGAACAAAACAGCACGGGAAACAGGCCCTTCGGCCCAACGAGCCCGTGCCGCCACCCCGATGTTCCCACCTCTACCCATGATCCCCGTCCATGTTTATAGATCTATAGATTAAAAACCAAATTTGAGACAATTTAGGGAGAATTTGTTTTGCCAATTAGCCTAAGAGCACATCTTTGGGATGTGGAGGAAACCGGAGCACCCGGAGAAAACCCACGCAAGCACGGGGAGAATGCGCAAACTCCCACAGACACAGGCCCAAATCCATGTATCTGCACAGCACAGCGATAGTCACTGAGCTGTCGTGTTGCCCATCAAATGGTCCAGGTCAAGCGTACACTAACAATGTGAAGCACTAGGATACTCTCGAAAAATCCAAGAAGATAAAAGGAGTTTGGACCAAAGATAGTTGTAGATAGTCGTGGGTTGCTCAAATCACTGACAAACTCACTTCTAACAACTGCTTATTACAGAGCCCGATAATCATTTCAATACGTATTCACCATTCACAGGAATAGCTCCCAGGAATGAGCTGCCGGATAAAGTGGTAAATGCGGGGTCACTTTTAACATTTAAGAAAAACTTGGACAAGTTCATGGATGAGAGGGGTGTGGAGGGATATGGTCCAGGTGCAGGGCAGTGGGACTAGGGAGGAAAATGCACAGACAAGAAGGGGCCTGTTTCTGAGCTGTAAGGTTCTATGCAATAATAAAAAGGACTAATTCCCCACTCCCGGGAATAACTCGTGTGAATAATTCCTCTGTTCCTGGGAAAAATTCCCCTATTTCTGGGGAGGTGACAAAATCAGTGGATGAAGGGCGAGCCATTGATGTTGTCTATATGGATTTTAGTAAGGCGTTTGACAAAGTCCCTCATGGGAGGTTAGTCGAGAAGATCAAGGCAAATGGGATACAAGGACAGGTAGCTAGATGGATAAGTAACTGGCTTAGTAATAGGAGACAGAGAGTAATAGTGGAAGGGTGTTTCTCTAGCTGGAGGTCGGTCACTAGTGGTGTGCTGGGACCTCTTCTATTTGTAATGTATATAAATGACTTGGAAGAGGGAGTAAGTGGAGTGATCAGCAAGTTTGCGCCAACTTTATAGGAAGGGGTATAGAGTACAAGAGCTGGCCTTTAATGTTGCAGTTGTATAAAACGCTGGTTAGATCTCATTTGGAATACTGCGTCCAGTTCTGGTCGCCTTACTACGGGAAGGATGTGGAGACTCTGGAGAGAGTGCAGAGAAGGTTTACCAGGATGCTGCCTGGTATGAAAGGTCTGAGTTATGAGGAGAGGTTAGGCAAATTGGGACTGTTTTCATTAGGAAGACGTAGACTTAGAGGAGATCTGATAGAGGTGTACAAGATTATGAAGGGGATAGATAGAGTAAACAGGGTTAAACTTTTTCCTCGGATGCACTTGAATAGCACGAGGGGTCACGGGCTTAGGGTGAGAGGGGTAAGGTATAATTTGGATGCTAGAGGGAGTTTTTTCACACAGAGGGTGGTGGGGGTATGGAATGCGCTGCCAAGTAAAGTGGTGGAGGCATGTACTCTGGAGTTATTTAAGAAATACTTAGATGGGCACATGAACAGAATGGGAATGGAGGGTATAGAAAACGGATTTAAAATAGGGATCATGAGCCTTGGGAGTCCCTGGGAAGTGTGTAAATAGATGATGATATTGATGTACTTGTTTTTATCCTACAGGTGCTTTGGTCCACCTTGTTGTCTAACGAGGGCCATACACGCGATGGGTTGTGAGAGGGCTGCTCTTGGATCTTTTTCGAGAGTATCCTAGTGCTTCACGTCGTTAGTGTACGCTTGACCTGGACCATTTGATGGGCCACACGACAGCTCAGTGACTATCGCTGTGCTGTGCAGATACATGGATTTGGGCCTGTGTCTGTGGAAGTTTGCGCATTCTCCCCGTGCTTGCGTGGGTTTTCTCCGGGTGCTCCGGTTTCCTCCCACATCCCAAAGATGTGCTCTTAGACTAATTGGTAAAACAAATTCCCCCTAAATTGTCTCAAATTTGGTTTTTAATCCATAGATTCATGAACATGGATAGGGATCACGGTAGAGGTGGGAACATCGGGGTGGCGGCGCGGGCTCGTTGGTCCGAAGGGCCTGTTCCCGTGCTGTTTTGTTCTTTGTTTTTGAATAAATCCCCTGTTCCGGGAATAGAATATAGGACATGGAACAGTACAGCACAGTATAGGCCTTTCAGCCCTCAATGTTGTGCTGAGCTATGTCCAATCCCAAGATCAAGCTACCCCACTCCCTCTCATTCTGGTGTGTTCCATGTGCCTATCCAATAACTGCTTGAAAGTTCCTAAAGTGTCCGATCCCACTATCACAGCAGGCAGTGTATTCCACACCCCAACCACTCTCTGAGTAAAGAATCTACTTCGGACATCCCTCCTATATGTCCCACCGTGAGCCTTATGGCCCCCAGTAATAACTATAGATTAGCCAGGAGGGAGCTAAAGAGTGAATTGAGGAGAGCAAAGAGAGGACACGAGAAGACTTTGGCTGATAGGATTAAGGAGAATCCTAAAGCTTTCTTTAGATATGTTAAGAATAGAAGATTGGTTAGGACAAGATTAGGGCTAGTCATAGACAGCAGTGGGAAGTTGTGCGTGGAGCCTGAAGAGATTGGAGAGGCACTGAATAAATATTTCTCTTCGGTATTCACGCAGGGTGATGTAAATGTAGTTATGGAGAACACTGAGGTACAGGGTAACAAACTGGAAGGTATCGAAGTAGATAGGGAGGATGTGCTAGATATTCTCGAGGGTTTGAAGTTGGATAAGTCCCCTGGGCCGGACGGGATTTACCCTAGGATTCTCTGGGAGGCAAGAGAGGAGATTGCAGAGCCTCTGGCTATGATCTTCAGGTCGTCGTTGGTTACGGGTGTGGTTCCGGAGGACTGGAGGATAGCGAATGTGGTCCCATTGTTTAAGAAGGGGAATAGAGACCTTCCAGGGAATTATAGGCCAGTGAGTCTTACTTCTGTTGTGGGCAAAGTATTGGAGAGAATTATTAGGGATAGGATTTTATAGTTATTTAGAGAGAAATGAATTGATTGGGGATAGTCAGCATGGTTTTGTGAAGGGTAGGTCGTGCCTTACTAACCTCATTGAGTTTTTGAAAAAGTGACTAAAGAGGTGGATGGGGGTAAGGTGGTTGATGTGGTATATATGGACTTTAGTAAGGCGTTTGATAAGGTGGCCCATGGAAGACTTCTACAGAAAATGCAGATGTGTGGATTAGAGGGTGATTTAGCTAATTGGATTAGGAATTGGCTGGCAGATAGAAGACAGAGGGTGGTGGTTGATGGAGATATTCATCGTGGAGTTCGGTGACAAGTGGTGTACCTCAGGGGTCTGTTTTGGGGCCCCTGCTGTTTGTAATTTTTATAAATGATCTGGATGAGGTATTGAAGGATGGATTAGTAAATTTGCAGATGACACTAAAGTCGGTGGAGTGGTAGATAGTGAAGAGGTGTGTTATAGTTTGCAGAGGGACTTGGACAAGTTGCAGAGCTGGGCCGAGAGGTGGCAAATGGAGTTTAATGTGGAAAAGTGTGAGGTAGTGCACTATGGCAGAAATAATAAATGTGTAGAGTATAGGGCAAATGGTAGGATTCTTAGTAGTCTAGATGAACAGGGGGATCTTGGTGTGTATGTGCATAGATCCCTGAAAGTAGGCAGTCAGGTCGAGAAGGTTGTTAGGAAGTCATATGGAGTCTTGGCTTTTATTGGTAGAGGGATTGAATTTCGGAGCCGCAACGTCATGTTGCAACTGTACAAAACTCTAGTGCGGCCGCACTTGGAGTATTGTGTTCAGTTCTGGTCCCCACATTATAAGAAAGATGTGGAGGCATTGGAGAGGGTACAGAGGAGGTTTACCAGGATGTTGCCTGGTATGGAGGGGCAGGTCTTATGAAGAGAGGCTGAGGGATTTGAGGTTGTTTTCATTAGAAAGAAGGCGGCTAAGAGGAGACCTTATTGAAACATATAAGATGATTAGAGGTTTAGATAGGGTGGCAGTGATAGCCTTTTTCCTAGGATGGAGAAAGCTAGCACGAGGGGACACAGCTTTAAATTAAGGGGTGATAGTTATAGGACGGATATCAGAGGTAGGTTCTTTACCCAAAGGGTGATTCGGGAGTGGAATGCCCTGCCTGCAGCAGTTGTAGATGCGCCAAGTTTGGTGGCGTTAAGAGGTTAGTTGATAAGTATATGGAAGAGAAGGGAATGGTTTAGTTTGGAGGGGCATTGCTTTTTATATTGGTCGGCGCAACATCGAAGGCCGAAGGGCCTGTTCTGTGCTGTAATGTTCTATGTTCTACATCCACCCGAGGAAATAGTCTCTGCACGTCCACCCTATCAATCCCTCTCATCATCTTATAAACCTCGATTAAGTTGCCTCTCATCCTCCTCCGCTCTAAAGAGTAAAGCCCCAGCTCCCTCAACGTTTCCTCATAAGACTTACCCTCCAAACCAGGCACCATCCTGGTAAATCTCCTCTGCACTCTCTCCAATGCTTCCACATCCTTCTTATAGTGAGGTGACCAGAACTGAACACAATATTCCAAATGTGGTCTCACCAACGTCCGGTATAGTTGCAGCATAACCCCACGGCTCTTAAACTCAAACTCCCTGTTAATAAACACTAACACGCTATGAGCCTTCTTCACGCCTCTATCCAATTGAGTGACAACCTTCAGGGATCTGTGGATATGAACCCAAGATCTCTCTGTTCCTCCACATTCCCCAGAACCCTGCCACTGACCCTGTAATCTGCATTCAACTTTGTCCTACCAAAATGAATTACCTCATTCTTATCAGGGTTAAACTCCATCTGCCACCTTTCGGCACAGCTCTGCATCCTATCAATGTCTCTTTGCAGCCTCCAAGAGCCCTCCACCTCATCCACTACTCCACCAATCTTGGTGTCATCAGCAAATTTACTGACCCACCCTTCAGCCCCCTCTTCCAAGTCATTGATAAAAATCACAAACAGCAGAGGACCCAGCACTGACCCCTGTGGTACACCGCTGGGAACTGGCCTCCAGTCTGAAAATTTTCCCTCCACCACCACAGCCAGTTACTTATCTAAACGGCCAAATTTCCTTCCATCCCACACCTTACTATCTTTTTCATGAGCCTACCATGGGGAACCTTATCAAACGCCTTACTAAAATCCACGTATACGATATCAACCGTTCTATCTTCGTCCACACGCTTAGTTACCCCCTCAAAGAATTCAATCAAATTTGTGAGGGAGGACTTAACCCTCACGAAACTGTGCTGACTAGCCGGGATTAAACTGCATCTTTCCAAACGATCATAAATCCTATCCCTCTTTTTCCATTAACTTACCAACCCACCAAAGTAAGACTAACTGGTCTATAATTTCCAGGGTCATTCCTATTTCCTTTCTTGAGAAGAGGAACAACATTTGCCACTCTCCAGTCCTCTGGCACAATCCCCCTGGACAGTGAGGACCCAAAGATCAAAGCTAAAAGCTCTGTATTCTCATCCCCTTGCCTCGCAAAGTATCCTAGGATATATCCCATCTGACCCAGGGGACTTATCCACTCTCAGGTTTTTCAAATTTGCTAATACATCTTCCCTCAGAACATCGACCTCCTCCATCCTATCAGCCTGTACCACACTCTCATCCTCAAAAACATGGTCTTTCTCCTTAGTGAACATTGAAGAAAAGTATTCATTCAACGCCTCTCCTATCTCTGACTCCAGGCACAAATTCTCACTACTATCCCTGACCGGCCCTAGCCTCACCCTGGTCATTCTTTTATTTCTCACATAAGAGTAAAAAAAGCCTTGGGGTTTTCTTTTATCCGACCCACCAAGGACTCCTCATGCCCCCTCCTGCTCTCTGAAGCCCTTTCTTTAACTCATTCCGAGCTACTTTGTGACCCTCAAGTGACCCAACTGAACCTTGTTTTCTCATCCTTACAAACACTTCCTTTTTCCTCTTGATAAGACATTCAACCTCCTTTGTGAACTGCGGTTCCCTCACTCGGCCATTTCCTCCCTGCCTGACAGGGACGTACCTATCAAGGGCACACAGTATTTGTTCCTTAAACAAGCTCCACTTTTTGTTTGTGCCCATACCTGACAGTTTCTGTTCCCATCTTATGCTCCCTAATTCTTGCCCAATCACATTATAATTACCCCTACCCCAATTATAAACCTTGCCCTGCCGTGTGACCCTATCCCTCTCCATTACAATAATGAAGGACACTGAATTATGATCACTATCCCCAAAGTGCTCCCCCACAAACAAATCTAACACTTGGCCCGGTTCATTCCCCAGTACCAAGTCCAATGTGGCCCCACCTCTTGTCGGCTTATCCACATATTGTGTCAGGAAACCCTCCTGCACACAATATACAAAAACTGCCCCAACCGAACTATTCGACCCATAAAGGTTCCAATCAATATTTGGAAAGTTAAAGTCACCCACGACAACTACCCTGTGACCTCCACACAACCAAATCTGCTTTGCCATTTCCTCCTCCACATCTCTATTACTATTTGGGGGCCTATAGAAAACTCATAACAACGTGACCGATCCTTTCCTATTTCTAACTTCAGCCCATATTACCTCAGGAGGCAGATCCCCCTCGAAGTGCCTTTCAGCAGCCGTTAAACTATTCTTGATTAACAATGCCACTACTCCACCTCTTTTACCACCTTCCGTACTCTTACTGAAACATCGATACCCCGGAACTGCCAACAGCCATTCCTGTCCCTGTTCTAACCATATCTCCATAATGGCCACAACATCACAGTCCCAAGTACCAATCCACGATCCAAATTCACCTACCTTATTCCGGATGCTCCTTAAATTGAAGTAGATACACTTCAACCCACCATCCTGTCTGCCTGTACACTCCTGCGACCTTGATAACTTCCTCAGTACATCACCACCCCCAACACTGGCCTTTGGACTACATCTCATTTTCCCAACCCCTAACAAATTAATTTAATCCCCTCTCCCACCCCCAAGAGAGCAGATGCAAATTTCCTTCCCAGGATATTAGTGCCCCTCTGGTTCAGGTGCAAATCATCCTGTTTGTACAGATCCCACCTTCCTTAGAATGTGCTCCGATTATCCAAGTAAATGTAACCTTCTCTCCTACACCATCCCTGCAGCCACATGTTAATCTGCACTCTCTCCCTGTTCCTCAACTCACTTGCACGTGACACCGGCAACAAACCAGAGATGATAAGAGACTTCAGGATGAGTACATGGGACTTAATAGGATTAAGGCTTATAGGTAAGTGCAGTAGGTATGGATATGATTGGCAGAACTTGTGGGCCAAAGGGCCTGTTTATGCTGTAATTTTTCTGTGTTCTATAACGTGCTTTATCCTGGCTCTCAGCTTCTACCCTTGCTCCCTAAATTCCTGTCCCTTCTCTTACAGATGTCGTTGGTACTGATGTGCATGTGACTTGTGGCTGTTCTCCCTCCTCCCTAAGAATCCTGAAAACATGGTCCCGAGATGTCACAGACCCAATGTCCGGAAAACAACATACCATCCGTGAATCTTTTTTGCCACAGAACCTCCTATCTGTCTCTCTAACTAATAAGTCCCCAATAATTATTGCTCTCCTACTTTCCTCCCTTTTCCTTCTGAGCCACAGGCACAGACTCAGTGCTAGAGATTCAGTCACCGTGTCAGGGATAACTCCCTGAAATAATTCCCCCACTCCTCGGAATAATTCCCTTGGTCTTGGGAATAGTGCCTGGGAACAATTCCCCCGTTGCCAGGAATAGCTCCCGGGAATAATTCCTCTGCTCCTAGAAATAACTCCCGGGGATAATATCCCCATTCCTGGGAGTAATGCCCAAGAATAGTTCCTCCATTCGCAGGAATAACTCCCAGGAATAATTGCCATGCTCCCGATAAAAAGATTTGGGAATAATTCCCCAGCTCCTGGGGAGTAACTCAGGCGAATAATTTCCCTGCTCCCAGGAATAATTCCTGGAAATAATTTCCCTGTTCACAGGAATAACTCCCATGAATAATTCCCCATTCTCAGAAATAACTCTGGGGAATAATTCCTCTGCTCCTAGGAATAAGAACTGGGAAGAATTCTCCAACTCCCTAGAAAAACTCCCAGGAATAATTCTCCTGTTCACAGGAATAACTCCAGGGAATAATTCTGCTGCTCCTGAAAATAACTTCCAGGAATAATTCCTCTATAGAACATAGAACAATACAGCACAAACAGGCCCTTCGGCCCACGAGTTGCGCCGATCACATCTACCAATCCACAGACCTATCTATACCCCCCTATCCTATTCTTTTCCATATACTCATCCAGAAGTCTCTTAAAAGACCCCAGTGAGTTTGCCTCAACAACCTCCGACGGCAGTCGGTTCCATTCACTCACCACCCTCTGAGTGAAAAACCTACCCCTGACATCTCCACCTGCAGGAATAACTCCTGGGAATAATTCCCCTGCTCCCGGGAGTAACTCCCAGGAATAACTCCCCTGCTTTCGGGAAGAACTGCTGGGAATGTCTCCCCCAGTTCTGCGTATTACTCACCTGCTCCAATGAATAACTCCTGGGAATAATTCCCAGGGATAAAACTCCCCACTCTCGGGAATAATCCTGTGCCCCTGGGAGTAACTGCTATCCTCCTGGGAATAATTCCTGGGAATAACTCTCCCACTCCTGGGAATAACTTTCCTTGTCCTCCCCATGAGAACTGTTATGATGTGACCAGTCTCTCTAATCCTCTTATTGAATTGGAACATTTGGGAATGAGGTGCGTGTGTGTTCAATATCTGTGTGACAAACAATTAGACAAATGGACAATGCAGAATGACATCCAGGTACAGATTAGACTGCAGCAACTGCCTCTCACATCTCCTTCTCTCTCCTATTGAAAATACTGAAATGTAGAAGTCAGTTCTACATCAGGTGCTGAGACTTTTGATTAGTCGAGGAACTCTGTGTGTCGTTACCCTGGTTAGTGTTTCTAGTCTTTAGGTTACCAGTGGCTTCATATGCCTCGTGGAGAATTTTACCTGTGTTTGTCCAGTGTAGAATTTACTGAACAAAGAACAAAGAACAACACAGCACGGGAAACAGGCCCTTCGGCCCAACGAGCCCGCGCTGCCGTCATAACGTCTTAATGACATATAGAGACCAATATAGAGACAATTTGTTACCCAATCAGCCTAAGAGCACATTTTTGGGATGTGGGAGGAAACCGGAGCACCCGGAGAAAACCCACGCAACCACAGGGAGAACGTGCAAACTCCCACAGACACAGGACCAAATCCATGTGTCAGCACAGCAACAGCGATAGTCTCTGAGCTGTCGTGTTGCCCATCTGATGGTCCAGTTTAAGCATACACTAACGACATGAAGCACTAGGCCACTCCTGAAGTAACATCCAAGAGCAGCTCTCGCACGACCTGCCGAATGCATGCACCTTGGTCAACAAGGTGGACCGAATAGCCTGTGGAAACAAATAAAGTATTTAAACAGTCCTCCTATATCCCTCTATCTGCAGACCGCTCATGTGGCTGTCCAAGAGACCCTTAAACAACCCTAGCGTGCCTGCTCCCACCACCTTACTCGGTAGTGCATTCCACACCCCCACTACCCTTTGTGTGAAAAAATGCCCTCTAATATTAGTCTTATACATAGCCCCCCTCACCATAAGGCCGTGACCCCTCGTTCTATCCGAATCTAATGGTGGAAAAAGCTTACCACCATTTACTCTATCTATACCCCTCATAATCTTATACACCTCTAATAGATCCCCTCTCAGCCGACGTCTTTCAAGGGAAAACAACCCCAGTACATTCAACCTTTCCTCGTAAGACAGCCCTTCCATACCAGGCAGCATCCTGGTAAATCTCCTCTGCACTCTCCAAGGCCTCCACATCCTTCCGGTAGTACGGCGACCAGAACTGGATGCAGTACTCCAAGTGAGGCATAACCAATGTTCTATACACTTGCAACATCAGACTCCTACTCTTGTATTCTATACCCCTTCCTATGAAGGCTAACATACCATACGCTTTCTTTATCACTTTTTCCACCTGTACTGACACCTTCAGAGACTTGTGAACCTGCACCCTCAGGTCTCTCTGCGTCTCTATACTCCGGATAGTTTTACCTTTTATCCTATAACTCCCCTCTACATTATTCCGGCCACAATGCATCACCTCGCATTTATCCAGATTAAATTCCATTTGCCATCTATCTGCCCAATCTACCAGCCTATCTATGTCATGTTGTATTGCCTGGCACTGCTCCTCAGTCCCCATCAATCCAAGTATCTTAGTGTCATCAGCAAATTTGCTGATCACACCACCTACCCCCTCTTCGCTAGCACGAGGGGACATAGCTTTAAATTAAGGGGTGGTAGTTATAGGACGAATGTCAGAGGTAGGTTCTTTACCCAGAGGGTGGTAAGGGTATGGAATGCCCTGCCTGCTGTAGTTGTAGATGTGCCAAGTTTGGTGGTGTTTAAGAGGTTAGTAGATAAGTTTATGGACGAAAAGGGAATGGTTTAGGTTAGAGGGTCATTGCTTTTTCTTAATTGGTTGCCACAACATCGAAGGCCAAAGGGCCTGTTCTGCGCTGTAATGTTCTATGTTCTATGTTCTTCCAAGTCATTTATATAAATCACAAATAGAAGAGGTCCTAGTACTGAGCCCTGTGGCACATCACTAGTGACTGACCTCCAGTTGGAAAAAGAGCCTTCCACTAATACCCGCTGTCTCCTCCTCCCAAGCCAGTTCTCAACCCACCTACGTACCTGGCCCTGTATCCCATGCGCCTTCACCTTTTTTATCAGCCTACCATGGGGAACCTTGTCAAACGCCTTACTGAAATCCATGTAGACGACATCAACGGCTTGTCCTTTATCAACCGTTTTTGTCACCTCTTCAAAAAATTCCACTAGGTTCGTAAGGCACGACCTCCCCTTAACGAAGCCATGCTGCGTATCCCTGATCAGATCGCAGCGCTCCAGATGCTCATACATCCTGCCCCTGAGGATCCTCTCCATTAGCTTACCTATAACTGAAGTCAAGCTCACCGGCCTATAGTTCCCTGGGTTATCCCTCTGACCCTTTTTAAACAACGGTACTACATTTGCAATCCTCCAGTCCTCTGGGACCTCACCTGTGTCCAAAGAAGAGACAACGATTTGCGTCAGAGGCCCAGCAATGTCATCCCTCACCTCCCTTAGCAGCCTGGGATAAATACCATCAGGCCCTGGAGCTTTATAAGTCTTTATGCTGCCTAAAAGCCCCAATACTTCTTCCCTCGTAATGATTATTACTGCATTGCACTGTGGGGCAGGGAGCTGAGTAAAAAGTCTCACAACACCAGGTTAAAGTCCAACAGATTTATTTGATAGTAAACTCGCAAGCTTTTGGGGTTTGCTCCTTTGTCAGGTGAATGCTGGAGTGTTGGGGTAGGGGCCTAGTGTCAGCAGCTGTGACAGGGGCTGGGACAAGGGCAGGGGACTGGGGTATGGCAGGTACCAGGGTTTGGGTGGGGTGCTGTCAGGGGTTTGGGGCAGGACACCAGGAGCATGGTGTCAAAGGCTGGGACAGGCACCGGGAATGGGGTATAGGCAGGTGCCAGGGCAGGTACTGGGGGCTGGGTGGGGCGCTGGGCAGGGGATTAGAGCAGGGTGTTGTGGTGCTGGGGACTGGGGTAGGGCTCAGGATTGGTAGCAGGGGGCTGGGGCAGGGACTATTGGTTGAATAACTGAAATGTTGTTTTCTGTTGATGTTGGTTCTGATTCCTGCAGAAACTGATGACAATTACATCCATATTCCAAGATTACAGTGCAGCTGTTTGATTGTGGGGCATTACTGGGTATCACTGCCAACTGGTCATGCCCGCAGGTGGTCTGACTGCTGACCGTTTGACCTGGTGTTCAGAGAGCTCAATCACAGTGCATTTTATTTCTCAATCTATAATCGCTGGAAGGACATCATCGAACATCGAACATAGAACATAGAACATTACAGCACAGAACAGGCCCTTCGGCCCTCGGTGTTGCGCCGACCAATATAAAAAGCAATGCCCCTCCAAACTAAACCATTCCCTTCTCTTCCATATACTTATCAACTAAGCTCTTAAACGCCACCAAACTTGGCGCATCCACAACTGCTGCAGGCAGGGCATTCCACTCCCGAACCAACCTTTGGGTAAAGAACCTACCTCTGACATCCGTCCTATAACTATCACCCCTTAATTTAAAGCTGTGTCCCCTCGTGCTAGCAATCAGTGACATGAGTTCCGAGCTGAGATTGCAACAGAACCTTGCAGCTGGAATAGTGATCGTGGTGTGTCAGTAGATTAGTAACTGGTTCTGATTATTTGATGTGATTTATTATTGTCACATGTATTAACAGTGAAAAGTATTGTTTCTTGCCCACTATACAGATAAAGCATACCGTTCATAGAGAAGGACAGACTACAAAATGTAGTGTTACAGTCATAGCTAGGGTGTAGAGAAAGACCAACTTAATGTGAGGTAGATCCATTCAAAACTCTGACAGCAGCAGGGAGGAAGCTGTCAGAAGATACAAGATATAGATAGATTGGAGACTTAGACAGAGAAATGGCAGATGGAGTTTAATACGGACAAATGCACGTTGATATATTTTGGAAGATGTAGTTCAGGTCCAAATTTTGCAGTAAATGGCAGAACCCTTAGGAACATTAACATACAGAGGGATCTGGGCGTACAGGTCCACTGATCCCTGAAAGTGGCAACACAGGGAGATAAAGTGGCAGAAGGAGGCAGACAGTATAAAAGCTGACATGTCACAGCTGTATAAAACTTTAGTTAGGCCAATGAATTGATTGGGGATAGTCAGCATGGTTTCGTGAAGGGTAGGTCATGCCTTACTAACCTCATTGAGTTTTTTGAGAAAGTGACCAGAGAGGTGGATGGGGTAAGGCGGTTGATGTAGTATATATGGACTTTAGTAAGGCGTTTGATAAGGTGGCCCATGGAAGAACATAATAGAACATAGAACAATACAGCACAGAACAGGCCCTTCGGCCTTCGATGTTGTGCCGACCAAAATAAAAAGCAATGCCCCTCCAAACTAAACCATTCCCTTCTCTTCCATATACTTATCAATAACCTCTTAAACGCCACCAAACTTGGCGCATCTTCAACAGCTGCAGGCAGGGCATTCACTCCCTAATCACTCTTGAGTAAAGAACCTACCTCTGATATCCGTCCTATAACTCATACCCCTTAATTTAAAGCTGTGTCCCCTCGTGCTAGCTTTCTCCATCCTAGGAAAAAGGCTATCACTGTCCACCCTATCTAAACCTCTAATCATCTTATATGTTTAATAAGATCCCCTCTTAGCCGCCTCCTTTCTAACGAAAACAACCTCAAATCCTTCAACCTCTCCTCATAGACCTGCCCTCCATACCAGGCAACATCCTGGTAAACCTCCTCTGTACCCTCTCCAATGCCTCCACATCTTTCTTATAATGTGGCGACCAGAACTGCACACAATACTCCAAGTGCGGCCGCACTAGAGTTTTGTACAGTTGCAACATGATGCTGCGGCTCCTAAATTCAATCCCCCTACCAATAAAAGCTAAGACTCCATATGCCTTCTTAACAACTTTATCCACTGACTGCCTACTTTCAGGGATCTATTGACACATACACCAAGATCCTTCTGTTCCTCAACACTATTAAGAGCCCTACCATTAGCCCTATACTCTACACATTTATTGTTCCTGCCAAAGTGCATTACCTCACACTTTTCCACATTAAACTCCATTTGCCACCTCTCGGCCCAGCTCTGCAACTTGTCCAAGTCACTCTGTAAACTATAACACCCCTCTTCACTATCTACCACTCCACCAACTTTAGTGTCATCTGCAAATTTACTGATCCATCCCTCAATACCCTCATCCAGATCATTTATAAAAATTACAAACAGCAGGGGCCCCAAAACAGACCCCTGAGGACACACACTCGTCACCGAACTCCACGATGAATATCTCCCATCAACCACCACCCTCTGTCTTCTATCTGCCAGCCAATTCCTAATCCAATTAGCTAAATCACCCTCTATTCCACACATCTGCATTTTCTGTAGAAGTCTTCCATGGGCCACCTTATCAAACGCCTTACTAAAGTCCATATATACTACATCAACCGCCTTACCCCCATCCACCTCTCTGGTCACTTTCTCAAAAAACTCAATGAGGTTAGTAAGGCATGACCTACCCTTCACAAAACCATGCTGACTATCCCCAATCAATTCATTTCTCTCTAAATAACTATAAATCCTATCCCTAATAATTCTCTCCAATACCTTGCCCACAACAGAAGTAAGACTCACTGGCCTATAATTCCCTGGAAGGTCTCTCTTCCCCTTCTTAAACAATGGGACCACATTCGCTATCCTCCAGTCCTCCGGAACCACACCCGTAACCAACGAGGACCTGAAGATCAGAGCCATCCCATCCGGTCCCGGCGACTTGTCTATCTTGATAGAATTTAACAGGTCTAACACATCCTCTTTCCTAACATCCACATAATCTTTTCCATGTACTACAAACATGCAGTGCAATCTCCCAGTTCACTTTCCACCGTGACTTTAACTTTGCTAATATTGATTGGAATAGCTATAGCTCTCGCTCGTTAGAGGGGTCTGTTTTCGTACAGAGTGTGCGGGAAGGTTTTTTGACTCAGTATGTAGATAGGCCAACTAGAATTGAGGCTACATTGGATTTGGTGCTGGGCAATGAGCCAGACCAGGTGTTAGGCTTGGAAGTTCGTGAACATTTTGGTGATAGTGACCACAATTCAGTTACGTTCACCTTAGTGATGGACAGGGATAGGCATGAAGCTGGGGGCAGTAGTTATAGCTGGGGGAAGGGTAATTATGAGGCCATCAAGAGAGAATTAGAACATAGAACATAGAACATAGAACAATACAGCACAGAACAGGCCCTTCGGCCTTCGATGTTGTGCCGACCAAAATAAAAAGCAATGCCCCTCCAAACTAAACCATTCCCTTCTCATCCATATACTTATCAACTAACCTCTTAAACGCCACCAAACTTGGCGCATCTACAACAGCTGCAGGCAGGGCATTCCACTCCCTAATCACTCTTTGAGTAAAGAACCTACCTCTGATATCCGTCCTATAACTCATACCCCTTAATTTAAAGTTGTGTCCCCTCGTGCTAGCTTTCTCCATCCTAGGAAAAAGGCTATCACTGTCCACCCTATCCAAACCTCTAATTATCTTATATGTTTCAATAAGATCCCCCCTTAGCCGCCTCCTTTCTAACGAAAACAACCTCAAATCCTTCAACCTCTCTTCATAGGACCTGCCCTCCATACCAGGCAACATCCTAGTAAACCTCCTCTGTACCCTCTCCAATGCCTCCACATCTTTCTTATAATGTGGCGACCAGAACTGCACACAATACTCCAAGTGCGGCCGCACTAGAGTTTTGTACAGTTGCAACATGATGCTGCGGCTCCTAAATTCAATCCCCCTACCAATAAAAGCTAAGACTCCATATGCCTTCTTAACAACTTTATCCACTTGACTGCCTACTTTCAGGGATCTATTGACACATACACCAAGATCCTTCTGTTCCTCAACACTATTAAGAGCCCTACCATTAGCCCTATACTCTACACATTTATTGTTCCTGCCAAAGTGCATTACCTCACACTTTTCCACATTAAACTCCATTTGCCACCTCTCGGCCCAGCTCTGCAACTTGTCCAAGTCACTCTGTAAACTAAAACACCCCTCTTCACTATCTACCACACCACCAACTTTAGTATCATCTGCAAATTTACTGATCCATCCCTCAATACCCTCATCCAGATCATTTATAAAAATTACAAACAGCAGGGGCCCCAAAACAGACCCCTGAGGCACACCACTCGTCACCGAACTCCACGATGAATATCTCCCATCAACCACCACCCTCTGTCTTCTATCTGCCAGCCAATTTCTAATCCAATTAGCTAAATCACCCTCTATTCCACACATCTGCATTTTCTGTAGAAGTCTTCCATGGGCCACCTTATCAAAAGCCTTACTAAAGTCCATATATACTACATCAACCGCCTTACCCCCATCCACCTCTCTGGTCACTTTCTCAAAAAACTCAATGAGGTTAGTAAGGCATGACCTACCCTTCACGAAACCATGCTGACTATCCCCAATCAATTCATTTCTCTCTAAATAACTATAAATCCTATCCCTAATAATTCTCTCCAATACCTTGCCCACAACAGAAGTAAGACTCACTGGCCTATAATTCCCAGGAAGGTCTCTCTTCCCCTTCTTAAACAATGGGACCACATTCGCTATCCTCCAGTCCTCCGGAACCACACCCGTAACCAACGAGGACCTGAAGATCAGAGCCAGAGGCTCTGCAATCTCCTCTCTTGCCTCCCAGAGAATCCTAGGGTAAATCCCGTCCGGCCCAGGGGACTTATCCAACTTCAAACCCTCGAGAATTTCTAGCACATCCTCCCTATCTACTACAATACTTCCCAATTTGCAACCCTGTACCTCAGTGCTCTCCACAGCTACATTTCCAGCACTCTGCGTGAATACCGAAGAGAAATATTTATTCAGTGCCTCACCAATCTCTTCAGGCTCCACGCACAACTTCCCACTGCTGTCTATGACTGGCCCTAATCTTGCCTAACCAATCTTCTATTCTTAACATATCGAAAGAAAGCTTTAGGATTCTCCTTAATCCTATCAGCCAACATCTTCTCGTGTCCCCTCTTAGCTCTCCTCAATTCACTTTTTACCTCCTTCCTAGCTAATCTATAGCTATCCATTGCACTACCTGAGCCTTCAAGCCTCATCCTGACATAAGCCTCCTTTTTCTTCTTAACCAGCAAATCAACTCTTCGTACACCAAGGCTCTCTTACTCGTCCATTTCCTCCCTGCCTGACAGGGACATACTTATCAAGGACTCTCAGCAGCTGCTCCTTGAATAAGCAAGGAGTGCATAGATTAGGGTGCATAGATTGGACTAGGAAACTACAGGGACTGGGAACATCTGGAATGTGGTGCTTATTCAAGGAGCAGCTGCTGCGAGTCCTTGATAAGTATGTCCCTGTCAGGCGAGGAGGAAATGGACGAGTAAGAGAGCCTTGGTGTACGAAAAAAGTTGATTTGCTGGTTAAGAAGCAAAAGGAGGCTTATGTCAGGATGAGGCTTGAAGGCTCAGTTAGTGCAATGGATAGCTATAGATTAGCCAGGAAGGAGCTGAAAAGTGAATTGAGGAGAGCTAAGAGGGGACACGAGAAGATGTTGGCTGATAGGATTAAGGAGAATCCTAAAGCTTTCTTTCGATATGTTAAGAATAGAAGATTGGTTAGGACAAGATTAGGGCCAGTCATAGACAGCAGTGGGAAGTTGTGCGTGGAGCCTGAAGAGATTGGTGAGGCACTGAATAATATTTCTCTTCGGTATTCACGCAGAGTGCTGGAAATGTAGCTATGGAGAGCACTGAGGTACAGGGTTGCAAATTGGGAAGTATTGTAGTAGATAGGGAGGATGTGTTAGAAATTCTCGAGGGTTTGAAGTTGGATAAGTCCCCTGGGCCGGACGGGATTTACCCTAGGATTCTCTGGGAGGCAAGAGAGGAGATTGCAGAGCCTCTGGCTCTGATCTTCAGGTCGTCGTTGGTTACGGGTGTGGTTCCGGAGGACTGGAGGATAGCGAATGTGGTCCCATTGTTTAAGAAGGGAAGAGAGACCTTCCAGGGAATTATAGGCCAGTGAGTCTTACTTCTGTTGTGGGCAAGGTATTGGAGAGAATTATTAGGGATAGGATTTATAGTTATTTAGAGAGAAATGAATTGATTGGGGATAGTCAGCATGGTTTCGTGAAGGGTAGGTCATGCCTTACTAACCTCATTGAGTTTTTTGAGAAAGTGACCAGAGAGGTGGATGGGGGTAAGGCGGTTGATGTAGTATATATGGACTTTAGTAAGGCGTTTGATAAGGTGGCCCATGGAAGACTTCTACAGCAAATGCAGATGTGTGGAATAGAGGGTGATGTAGCTAATTGGATTAAGAATTGGCTGGCAGATAGAAGACAGAGGGTGGTGGTTGATGGGAGATATTCATCGTGGAGTTCGGTGAGAAGTGGTGTGCCTCAGGGGTCTGTT
>JAGIQG010000005.1:2155208-2185881 GCA_024679065.1 Sphyrna mokarran
GGTGATGTGTCAATAGATCCCTGAAAGTAGGCAGTCAAGTGGATAAAGGTGTTAAGAAGGCTTATGGAGTCTTAGCTTTTATTGGTAGGGGGATTGAATTTAGGAGCCGCAGCATCATGTTGTAACTGTACAAAACTCTAGTGCGGCCGACTTGGAGTATTGTGTGCAGTTCTGGTCGCCGCATTATAAGAAAGATGTGGAGGCATTGGAGAGGGTACAGAGGAGGTTTACCAGGATGTTGCCTGGTATGGAGGGCAGGTCTTATGAGGAGAGGCTGAGGGATTTGAGTTGTTTTCGTTAGAAAGAAGGCGGCTAAGAGGAGACCTTATTGAAACATATAAGATGATTAGAGGTTTAGATAGGGTGGACAGTGATAGCCTTTTTCCTAGGATGGAAAAGCTAGCACGAGGGGACATAGCTTTAAATTAAGGGTATGAGTTATAGGACGGATATCAGAGGTAGGTTCTTTACTCAAAGAGTGATTAGGGAGTGGATGCCCTGCCTGCAGCTGTTGTAGATGCGCCAAGTTTGGTGGGTTTAAGAGGTTAGTTGATAATTATATGGAAAGAAGGGATGGTTAGTTTTGGAGGGGCATTGCTTTTTATTTTGGTCGGCACAACATCGAAGGCCGAAGGGCCTTTCTGTGCTGTAATGTTCTATGTTCTAATACTGAGGCAAAGTACTCGTTAAGCACCTCTGCCATTTCTTCTGGATTCACACAGACTTTTCCCCCTTCACCTTTTATAGGCCCTATCCCTTCTCTTCTCATCATTTTACTTTTCACATATTTGTAGAAGGCCTTGGGATTCTCCTTAATCTTACCTGCCAAGGCCTTCTCATGACCCCTTCTGGCTCTCCTAATTTCCTTCTTAAGCTCCCTTCTACACACCTTATACTCCTCTAGATCCCTAACATCCCCTCACTCTCTGAACCTTTTATATACCTTTTTTTACTTCCTAACTAAGTTCACCACTACCTTCGTGCACCACGGTTCCCGCGTCCTACCAGAACCTCTTTGACTCCTCGGAACGTTGTCTTGCAGTGCCCCAGACAAACATTTGTTGAAAAACCGCCGCTTTCCTTCTGTACTCTTCCCCAAGAACACCTCCTTCCAGTTTATACGTCCAATTACCTGCCTAATGTTTTCACATTTCCCCTTACTCCAGACATACGCCTTCCTAGCCTGCCTGATCCTATCTCTTTCCATCACTATCGTGAAAGAGATAGAATTATGATCTCCATTCCCAAGATGCTCACCTACCGTGAGGTCCGACACTTGCCCCGGCTCATTAGCAAGCACCAAGTCAAGTACAGCCTCTCCTCTCGTAGGCTTTTCCACGTACTGTGTCAGGAAACCCTCCTAAACACATCTTACAAACTCCACACCATCCAAACCCCTTACCCGTGGGATATTCCAGTCGATGTTTGGGAAATTGAAATCTCCTATCACGACAACCCTGTTATTTCTACATCTGTCTAGGATCTGTTTCCCTATCTGCCCCTCAAGTTCCCTGTCACTATTGGGCAGCCTATAGAATACACCCAGCAAAGTTAACGAGCCTTTGCTGTTCCTAACTTCCACCCATAGAGACTCCGTAGACATTCCCTCCCCGTCTTCCACCTTCTTTACAGCCATGACACTGTCCCTGATCAACAGTGCCACACCACCTGCTCTTTTGCCCCCAACCCTGTCCCTCCTGAAGCACCTGAATCCCGGCACCTGAAGTACCCAGTCCTGTCCCTGAGACAACCAAGTCTCTGTAATGGCCACCACATCACACTCACAAGCAGCAATCCACACCCTAAGCTCATCTACCTTATTTACTACATTCCTGGTGTTAAAATAGACACACCTCAGCCCCTCAGTCAGGATATTTCCCTTTTCCACCACCCGCCTAACTCCCCTCTGAGTGCCTACAGTCCTTCCCTACCTGGGAACTAACCTCCTTATTCACCGTCCCATCGATATTCCCACCCCCCAGCTTTTCTAGTTTAAAGACTAGATGATGTAGGTGATGGAAGTAGGCACATTAACAACATTCGAGTGTATCTTGGTAGATACATGAACAGGGGGATCAAAATCAGTGATCAAGGTAGGTGTTGTGGACCTGTTCCTGCACTGTATTGTTCTTTGTTATGTAACTTGGGAGTCCCTGGGAAGTGTGTAAATAGATGATGATATTGATGTACTTGTTTTTATCCTACAGGTGCTTTGGTCCACCTTGTTGTCTAACGAAGGACATACACGCGATGGGTCGTGAGAGGGCTGCTCTTGAATTTTTTTCGAGAGTATCCTAGTGCTTCACGTCATTAGTGTACGCTTGACCTGGACCATTTGATGGGCAACATGACAGCTCAGTGACTATCGCTGTGCTGTGCAGATACATGGATTTGGGCCTGTGTCTGTGGGAATTTGCGCATTCTCCCCATCCTTGCGTGGGTTTTTCTCCGGGTGCTCCGGTTTCCTCCCACATCCCAAAGATGTGCTCTTAGGCTAATTGGCAAAACAAATTCTCCCTAAATTGTCTCAAATTTGGTTCTAACGCTTAGATCTATAAACATGGACAGGGATCACGGGTAGAAGTGGGAACATCAAGGTGGCAGCGCGGGCTCATTGGGCCAAAGGGCCTGTTTCCTGTGCTGTTTTGTTCTTTGTTCTAACTACCAGGCTGGTTGAAGATAAATGCAGTTGTAATTTCCTATATTTCACGAATTGATTTTTGAAAACTAACATACAGAGTCTCTACTTTGCAAATAACTATGAAGCCTCCAAACTTTAATGTTTGAGTATTTCAGCAGTTGTAACTCCTTTGGACAGTCAGCTTCTGGATGTATTGGGATTTTTGACAGGCAGCTGAGCTGCTCTGTAGTTTATGCTGATGCATATTAGGGTTCAAATACCAAGCAGAAAGGGGAAAGGAGTTTGAGAGCAGGAGTGCTCCACATCCTCAGGAGGCATCCTTGCCAGTGAGAAAAATATCACCTTGAATCACTTTCTGCTGTGCCTGTTTCCCAGTGATTGATCATCAGCAAATCTCTGCTGGTTATTGGAGAAACCCAGGACTTCAGAAACACTCCAATCATCTGGAAACCTCTCTCAGATTGTACAACTGTTCCAGAAAGCTAACTATTAACAGCAAGACTTAGAAGCAAGCAATCTGACTTGTTTAATACTAAACAAGAGTTCTGTCGCAGCAATTCTGGATTAAAATACGAATCTATGATCTGATTGGAGGAGTCCTCTCTGCTGTTTGATCCGGATTACAAAGCTGGGAAAATGAGAGCCCACTCTTACAGAGAGTGAGTGCAAGAACACCCGTAAACAGAATCTATCTAATGTTTTTTTTGTGTGCAATGCAGATGGCATGAGATTATTCTCATCTTCAGAATAAGGAGAAATAGTCACACCAGAAGATCCTGTGCATGTTTGAGTAATTAAACAGAACATGCCATTTTCTGATTTCCAGCTTATACACGTGCCATGCAGTATACAATATTTTCATTGTTTTTACATTCTATTTGCGATGTGTAAACATTAGCATAGCTGCTTCATTTAAGTTAAGAAATATTCAGATATGTAGATTCAAACCCCTGATCAACCCGTCATCCCCATCACCCAAACATGTCAACAGAATTTCACATTGTTAACACTAAAGATGATCAGGAACTGGAACGAGATTTCCGCTTAGTGACTGTCCTGAGCCAAGCCCATTTCTCAGGCGTCTGTTCTCAGCACTTGCTCCCTCCAGCAGCCGCCTGTCCACAGCCGAAGTCCTGATTCACACAGAGCAGCTGATGCCACAATCTTTGACAGCAGGATGTCCACACTGGATCCACGAGGGTACAGAATGAACAGGGGAATTGTATAGGCCGCAACAACTGAATCACAGAAACTAGCAATTAAATCTGTTACTTTCTCATAGCAAACCCAGTACAAATGACCATGTTACACGGGGTAGTGTGTAAAACAGAGCGTGTTACACGGGGTAGCGTGTAAAACAGAGCATGTTACAAGGGGTAGCGTGTAAAACAGAGCGTGTTACAAGGGGTAGCGTGTAAAACAGAGCGTGTTACAAGGGGTAGCGTGTAAAACAGAGCGTGTTACAAGGGGTAGCGTGTAAAACAGAGCGTGTTACAAGGGGTAGCATGTAAAACAGAGCGTGTTACAAGGGGTAGTGTGTAAAACAGAGCGTGTTACACGGGGTAGTGTGTAAAACAGAGCGTGTTACATGGGGTAGTGTGTAAAACAGAGCATGTTACAAGGGGTAGCATGTAAAACAGAGCGTGTTACACAGGGTAGCGTGTAAAACAGAGCGTGTTACACGGGGTAGATTTACAAGGATGCTGCCTGGATTGGGAGGCAGGCCTTATGAAGATAGGTTGAGGGAGCTGGGACTCTTCTTACTGGAGAGACGTAGGTTGAGAGGTGACCTGATAGAGGTTTATAAAATGTTGAGAGGAATAGATAGGGTGGACTCTCAGAGACTATTTGCCCGAGCTGAAATGGTCACTACGAGAGGACACAGATTTAAGGTGCAGGGAAGCAAATACAAAGGAGATGTCAGTGGTAGGTTTTTCACTCAGAGGGTGGTGAGTGAATGGAACCGACTGCCGTCGGAGGTTGTTGAGGCAAACTCACTGGGGTCTTTTAAGAGACTTCTGGATGAGTATATGGAAAAGAATAGGATAGGGGGTTATAGATAGGTCTGTGGATTGGTAGATGTGATCAGCGCAACTTGTGGGCCGAAGGGCCTGTTTGTGCTGTATTGTTCTATGTTAAAACAGAGCGTGTTACACGGGGTAGTGTATAAAATACAGGATCATATGTAAAACAGTGTTTACATGGGGTAATAGTGTGAAGCATGCTACACACGAAGCAATGGACAGAGTGAAACGTGTTACACACGGGACAATGGACAGCGTAAAGTGTGTCTCACACACAGGGCAATAGTTAGCGTGAAGCATGATACACACAGGGTAATGGGCAGAGTGAAGCGTGTTACACACATGGTAATGAGCAGCATGAAGCGTGTTACACACAGGGCGAGGGACAGAGTAGATACTTTAATACAAAGAGACGTACTTTTCCGTTGCAGTTATTAGTAGATTGCCATGATTGTGTGTTATTCCAGATTGATACTGTCCTGACTGCATTTCAGATGGAACAAAGTGTATTAGTTATGGGTTAATGAGCAGAACGTAGTCAGTTCCACAGAGTACAATGTACAGTTCAATGTAGTGGACAGGATAATGTGTAACTCAGAGTGTGTTACACATGGGATGGAGTGTATCACACGGGATGGAGTGTATCACACGGGATGGAGTGTATCACACGGGATGGAGCGTATCACACAGGCAATTTTTCAGTCCAATAGCAGATGATGTGCAACACATTTCACAAAGAATAATATATATTACGGATATCACAATGTTAGGGTATTTCAAATCAAATTTCATACAAATTGATCTTTGATCTGCTGCTTATTAAATAACAGACCCACACAGAATAATGTGCGTGAAATACGTTGAAAGCAGGATAATACAGTGCAGTGTACAGAGACAATCCTGGGTGTATTGGACAGAGTGTACAGATACAGGATTATATACAGTCCTGGGTGTACTGGACAGAGTGTACAGATACAGGATTATATACAGTCCT
The DNA here is from genome assembly GCA_024679065.1 of Sphyrna mokarran. NCBI lineage: Eukaryota > Metazoa > Chordata > Chondrichthyes > Carcharhiniformes > Carcharhinidae > Sphyrna > Sphyrna mokarran. Next base: position 2,160,868 of record JAGIQG010000005.1, read on the forward strand.
GGGTGTGCTGGACAGAGTGTACAGATACAGGATTATATACAGTCCTGGGTGTACTGGACAGAGTGTACAGATACAGGATTATATACAGTCCTGGGTGTAGTGGACAGAGTGTACAGATACAGGATTATATACAGTCCTGGGTGTGCTGGACAGAGTGTACAGATACAGGGTAATATACAGTCCTGGGTGTGCTGGACAGAGTGTACAGATACAGGATTATATACAGTCCTGGGTGTGCTGGACAGAGTGTACAGATACAGGATTATATACAGTCCTGGGTGTACTGGACAGAGTGTACAGATACAGGATTATATACAGTCCTGGGTGTAGTGGACAGAGTGTACAGATACAGGATTATATACAGTCCTGGGTGTACAGGACAGAGTGTACAGATACAGGATTATATACAGTCCTGGGTGTACAGGACAGAGTGTACAGATACAGGATTATATACAGTCCTGGGTGTGCTGGACAGAGTGTACAGATACAGGGTAATATACAGTCCTGGGTGTGCTGGACAGAGTGTACAGATACAGGGTAATATACAGTCCTGGGTGTACAGGATACTGTTTAAGTGTTTGTTTAGCTGTTATGGTTTAGTGCAGGTGATTCAGTCTAATGACTATGTGTTCTATACAGGAATTACCAGGCACTACAGCATATCCCACAGTCACAGCTATTTGAAAGTTACCTTCACTTCGTGGCTTTTGTACTTTCTCTCTGATAGCTTGTTTCATTCACTCTCTTTCTGTAGTTTACAAACAACACGAAATAATCAGAGCTAAGGATTCCACAGCCAAAAGGATCAGATCTAAGCTCTGCAGTTCTGCCACATCCAGCTGTGAAAGGTGATGGATAATTAAACAACTCACTGGAGGAAGAAACTCCACAAATATCCCCATCCTCAATGATAGAGGAGTTCAGCACCTCGGTGTAAAAGATAAGGCTGAAATATTCACAGCAATCTTCAGCCTGAAGTATCGAGTGGATGATCCATCTCCACATCCTCCAGTGATCCCCAACATCTCAGATTCCAGTCTCCACCCAATTCCATTCACTCCCCGTGATATCAAGAAACAGTTAGAGACACTGGATGCTGCAAAGGCAATGGGTCCTGAGAACATTCCAGCAATAGTCCTGAAGACTTGTGCTCCAGAACTTGCTGCTCCCCCAGCCAAGCTCTTCCAGCACTGTTACAACACTGGCATCTACCCGACAATGTGGAGAACTGCCCACAACCTGTACACAAAAAACAGGATCAATCTACCTGACCAATTACCGTCCAATCAGCTCCAGGACATCTTTGCAGGACTCTCTCAGGGTAGTATCCTAGGTCCAACAATCTTCAGCTGCTTCATCAATAACCCTCCCTCCATCATAAGGTCAGAAGTACAGATATTCACTGATGATTCTATGGTGAATAATTCATCCCCTGACTTCCCAAAGACTATCCGCCAACCACAAATGACGGAATACTGCCCACTTGCCTGGATGGGGACAGCTCCAATAACACTCAAGAAATTCAACACCATCCAGGACAAAGCAACCCACTTGATTGTTACCCTTTTCACATTCACTCCCTCCATCACAGATACACAGTGACAGCCGTGTGTACCATCTGCAAGATGCACTGCAGCAACTCCCAGTTGGAGTATTGTGCGCAATTCTGGTCGCCTCACTATAGGAAGGATGTAGAGGCTATTGAGAGAGTTCAGAGGAGATTTACAAGGATGCTGCCTGGATTGGGAGGCAGGCCTTATGAAGATAGGTTGAGGGAGCTGGGACTCTTCTCACTGGAGAGACGTAGGTTGAGAGGCGACCTGATAGAGGTTTATAAAATGTTGAGAGGAATAGATAGGGTGGACTCTCAGAGACTATTTCCCCGAGCTGAAATGGTCACTACGAGAGGACACAGATTTAAGGTGCAGGGAAGCAAATACAAAGGAGATGTCAGGGGTAGGTTTTCCACTCAGAGGGTGGTGAGTGAATGGAACCGACTGCCGTCGGAGGTTGTTGAGGCAAACTCACTGGGGTCTTTTAAGAGACTTCTGGATGAGTATATGGAAAAGAATAGGATAGGGGGTTATAGATAGGTCTGTGGATTGGTAGATGTGATCGGCGCAACTCGTGGGCCGAAGGGCCTGTTTGTGCTGTATTGTTCTATGTTCTAAAAGGGAAAAGGAGGCACACGATAGGTCTAGATATCTAAAAACTGACAAAATCCTTGTGGAATATAGTGAAAGTAGGCAGGAAATTTAATGTGGCATTAGGAAGGCTAAAAGGGGCCATAAAATGTCTTCAGCAAACAGGGTCAAGAAGAATCCCAAGTTTTTTATACATATATTCGGAGCAAGAGGATAGCGAGAGAAACAGTCGCCTCACTCAGAGACAATGGAGGGAAGTTATGGGTGGGACCACAGGAAGTGAATGAGATCCTGAATGAATACTTTGATTTGGTATTCAACAAGGAGAAGGTCATGATGGATGTTGAGGTGAGGGATCGGTGTGTGAATGCTCGAGAGAATGTCAATGTAATAAGGGAGGAAGGATTGCGTTAAAGTAGACAAGTCCCCAGGGCTGGATGGGATCTAGAAATCTTAGAAACCCTACAGTGCAGAAAGAGGCCATTTGGCCCATCGAGTCTGCACCAACCGCAATTCCACCCAGGCCCTACTTCCTTATCTCTATATATTTATCCACTAATCCCTCTAACCAAAACATTTCAGGACAGTAACTGGCAATTTTAGCATGGCCAATCAACCTAACCCGCACATCTTTGGTGTGTGGGAGAAAACCCACGCAGACACGAGGAGAATGTGAAAACTCCACACAGAAGTGACCTGAACTGGGAATCGAACCCAGGTCCCTGGAGCCGTGCTAGCCACTCTGCTACCGTGGAATCTATCCCAGGTTACCGTGGGAGGCAAAGGGAGAAAGGGCTGGTGCCTTAACAGATAGCTTCACATTCTCTTTGATCACAGGCGTGGTTTCCAGGGGCTGGAGAATAGCCAATGTTGTTCCCTTGTTTACAAAAGGAAGCAGGAATAATCCAGGAAATTATAGGCCAGTGAGCCTGATATCAGTGGTGGGGAAGCTTTTGGAGAAGATTCTGAGGGACAGGATAGACACACATTTGGAGGAAAATCTACCAAGAACGTTCCATCTGATGACCTGATGAAGGAACACCATTTCCGAAAGCTTGTAAAATTACTATCAAATAAATAGGACTTTAACCTGGTGTGAGACTTCTTACTGTGTTTACCCCAGTCCAACACCGGCATCTCTACGTCTTGCTTATAAAAGACAGACAGAGGATCGGAGGAAGGATGTTTTTCAGAATGGAGATTTGTAGCTAGTGGTGTTCCTCAGGGATCAGTGCTGGGATCTCTGCTGTTTGTGATTTATATAAATAATCCAGAGGAAAATGTGGAGGGTCTGATTAGTAAGTTTGTGAATGACATGAAGATTGGTGGAGTTGCTGATAATGCCAGGAATTGTTACTATACAACAGGATATAAATATATATATATATATAGATAGATAGATTGCAGACTTGGGCACAGAAATGGCAGATGAAGTTTAATCCGGACAAATGTGAGGTGATGCATTTTGGAGGATTAAATTTAGTTGTGAATTATGACTGATTGTCGAATTCAATATCCTGATTCCCCTCCCCCCCCCCCCCCCATATCCCTCGATCCCTTTAGCCCCAAGAGCAAAATCTAATCTCTTCCTGAAATCAGACAATGTTTTGGTCTCAACTACTTTCTGTGGGAGTGAATTCCACACATTTCCCACCCTCTGGGTGAAGAAATTTCTCCTCACCTCAGTTCTAAAAGGTTTATCCCTTATCCTCAAACTCTGACCCCTAGTTCTGGACTCCCCCCCCACCATCGGGAACATTCTTTCTGAATCTCCCCTGTCTAACTCTGTGTGAATTTTATAAGTTTCTATCAGATCCCCTCTCACTCTTCTAAACTCCAGTGAATATAATCCTAATCGATTTAGTCTCTCCTCAAATGACAGACCTGCCATGCCAGGAATCAGCCTGGTAAACCTTCGCTGTGCTCCCTCTATAGCAAGGAACATCCTTCCTCAGATAAGGGGATCAAAACTGTACACAATACTCCAGGTGTGGCCTCACCAACCCCCTGTACAATTGCAGTAAAACATCCCTATCCCTATACTCAAATCCTCTCACTGTGAACATACCATTGGCCTTCTTTACTGCCTGCTGTACCTGCGCACTTCCTCTCAGCGACTGACACACGAGAAGTCCACGGTCTTGCTGAGTATCCATCTCTCTCAATTTACACCCATTCCAGTAATAATCTGTCTTCCTATTATTGCTCCCAAAGTGGATAACCTCACATTTATCCACATTATCCTGCATCTGCCATACGGATACCCACACACTCAGCCTGTCCAAATCACACTGAAGCATAGAACATAGAACATTACAGCACAGAACAGGCACTTCGGCCTTCGATGTTGCACCGACCAATATAAAAAGCAATGCCCCTCCAAACTAAACCATTCCCTTCTCTTCCATATACTTATCAACTAACCTCTTAAAGCCACCAAACTTGGCGCATCTACAACTGCTGCAGGCAGGGCATTCCACTCCCGAACCACCCTTTGGGTAAAGAACCTACCTCTGACATCCGTCCTATAACTATCACCCCTTAATTTAAAGCTGTGTCCCCTCGTGCTAGCTTTCTCCATCCTAGGAAAAAGGCTATCACTGTCCACCCTATCTAAACCCTTGATCATCTTATATGTTTCAATTAGGTCTCCTCTTAGCCGCCTTCTTTCTAACGAAAACAACCTCAAATCCCTCAGCCTCTCTCATAAGACCTGCCCTCCATACCAGGCAACATCCTGGTAAACCTCCTCTGTACCCTCTCCAATGCCTCCACATCTTTCTTATAATGCGGGGACCAGAACTGCACACAATACTCCAAGTGCGGCCGCACTAGAGTTTTGTACAGTTGCAACATGACGTTGCGGCTCCTAAATTCAACCCTTACCAATAAAAGCTAAGACTCCATATGCCTTCTTAACAACCTTTATCGACTTGACTGCCTACTTTCAGGGATCTATGCACATATACACCAAGATCCCTCTGTTCGTCAACACTATTAAGAATCCTACCATTAGCCCTATACTCTACACATTTATTATTCCTGCCAAAGTGCATTACCTCACATTCCATATTAAACTCCATTTGCCACCTCTCGGCCCAGCTCTGCAACTTGTCCAAGTCCCTCTGCAAACTATAACACCCCTCTTCACTATCTACCACTCCACCGACTTTAGTGTCATCTGCAAATTTACTAATCCATCCTTCAATACCCTCATCCAGATCATTTATAAAAATTACAAACAGCAGGGGCCCCAAAACAGACCCCTGAGGTACACCACTTGTCACCGAACTCCACGATGAATATCTCCCATCAACCACCACCCTCTGTCTTCTATCTGCTAGCCAATTCCTAATCCAATTAGCTAAATCACCCTCTATCCCATACATCTGCATTTTCTGCAGAAGCTTCCATGGGCCACCTTATCAAACGCCTTACTAAAGTCCATATATACTACATCAACTGCCTTACCCCCATCCACCTCTTTGGTCACTTTTTCAAAAAACTCAATAAGGTTAGTAAGGCACGACCTACCCTTCACAAAACCATGCTGACTATCCCCAATCAATTCATTTCTCTCTAAATAACTATAAATCCTATCCCTAATAATTCTCTCCAATACTTTGCCCACAACAGAAGTAAGACTCACTGGCCTATAATTTCCTGGAAGGTCTCTCTTCCCCTTCTTGAACAATGGGACCACATTGGGACTTAAACTTTAGGGACAATATTGGGACTTTAACTTTGCTAATATTGATTGGAATAGCTATAGCTCTAGCTCGTTAGAGGGGTCAGTTTTCGTACAAAGTGTGCAGGAAGGTTTTTGACTCAGTATGTAGATAGGCCAACTAGAGGTGAGGCTACATTGGATTTGGTGCTGGGCAATGAGCCAGACCAGGTGTTAGGCTTGGAAGTTAGTGAACATTTTGGTGATAGTGACGACAATTCGGTTACGTTCACCTTAGTGATGGATAGGGATAGGCATGAAGCTGGGGGCAGTAGTTATAGCTGGGGGAAGGGTAATTATGAGGCCATCAGGAGAGAATTAGGGTGCATAGATTGGACTAGGAAACTACAGGGACTGGGAACATCTGGAATGTGGAGCTTATTCAAGGAGCAGCTGCTGCGAGTCCTTGATAAGTATGTCCCTGTCAGGCAAGGAGGAAATGGTCGAGTAAGAGAACCTTGGTGTACGAAAAAAGTTGATTTGCTGGTTAAAAGGAAAAAGGAGGCTTATGTCAGGATGAGGCTTGAAGGTTCGGTTAGTGCAATGGATAGCTATAGATTAGCCAGGAGGGAGCTAAAGAGTGAATTGAGGAGAGCTAAGAGGGGACACGAGAAGACTTTGGCTGATAGGATTAAGGAGAATCCTAAAGCTTTCTTTAGATATGTTAAGAATAGAAGATTGGTTAGGACAAGATTAGGGCCAGTCATAGACAGCAGTGGGAAGTTGTGCGTGGAGCCTGAAGAGATTGGAGAGGCACTGAATAAATATTTCTCTTCGGTATTCACGCAGGGTGATGTAAATGTAGTTATGGAGAACACTGAGGTACAGGGTAGCAAACTGGAAAGTATTGAAGTAGATAGGGAGGATGTGCTAGATATTCTCGAGGCTTTGAAGTTGGATAAGTCCCCTGGGCTGGACGGGATTTACCCTAGGATTCTCTGGGAGGCAAGAGAGGAGATTGCAGAGCCTCTGGCTCTGATCTTCAGGTCGTCGTTGGTTACGGGTGTGGTTCCGGAGGACTGGAGGATAGCGAATGTGGTCCCATTGTTCAAGAAGGGGAAGAGAGACCTTCCAGGGAATTATAGGCCAGTGAGTCTTACTTCTGTTGTGGGCAAAGTATTGGAGAGAATTATTAGGGATAGGATTTATAGTTATTTAGAGAGAAATGAATTGATTGGGGATAGTCAGCATGGTTTTGTGAAGGGTAGGTCGTGCCTTACTAACCTTATTGAGTTTTTTGAAAAAGTGACCAAAGAGGTGGATGGGGGTAAGGCGGTTGATGTGGTATATATGGACTTTAGTAAGGCGTTTGATAAGGTGGCCCATGGAAGACTTCTGCAGAAAATGCAGATGTATGGGATAGAGGGTGATTTAGCTAATTGGGTTAGGAATTGGCTAGCAGATAGAAGACAGAGGGTGGTGGTTGATGGGAGATATTCATCGTGGAGTTCGGTGACAAGTGGTGTACCTCAGGGGTCTGTTTTGGGGCCCCTGCTGTTTGTAATTTTTATAAATGATCTGGATGAGGGTATTGAAGGATGGATTAGTAAATTTGCAGATGACACTAAAGTCGGTGGGGTGGTAGATAGTGAAGAGGGGTGTTATAGTTTGCAGAGAGACTTGGACAAGTTGCAGAGCTGGGCCGAGAGGTGGCAAATGGAGTTTAATGTGGAAAAGTGTGAGGTAATGCACTTTGGCAGGAATAATAAATGTGTAGAGTATAGGGCTAATGGTAGGATTCTTAGTAGTGTTGATGAACAGAGGGATCTTGGTGTGTATGTGCATAGATCCCTGAAAGTAGGCAGTCAAGTCGAGAAGGTTGTTAAGAAGGCATATGGAGTCTTAGCTTTTATTGGTAGTGGGATTGAATTTCGGAGCCGCAACGTCATGTTGCAACTGTACAAAACTCTAGTGCGGCCGCACTTGGAGTATTGTGTGCAGTTCTGGTCCCCACATTATAAGAAAGATGTGGAGGCATTGGAGAGGGTACAGAGGAGGTTTACCAGGATGTTGCCTGGTATGGAGGGCAGGTCTTATGAAGAGAGGCTGAGGGATTTGAGGTTGTTTTCGTTAGAAAGGAGGCGGCTAAGAGGGGACCTTATTGAAACATATAAGATGATTAGAGGTTTAGATAGGTGGACAGTGATAGCCTTTTTCCTAGGATGGAGAAAGCTAGCACGAGGGGACACAGCTTTAAATTAAGGGGTGATAGTTATAGGACGGATATCAGAGGTAGGTTCTTTACCCAAAGGGTGGTTCGGGAGTGGAATGCCCTGCCTGCAGCAGTTGTAGATGCGCCAAGTTTGGTGGCGTTTAAGAGGTTAGTTGATAAGTATATGGAAGAGAAGGGAATGGTTTAGTTTGGAGGGGCATTGCTTTTTATATTGGTCGGCGCAACATCGAAGGCCGAAGGGCCTGTTCTGTGCTGTATTGTTCTATGTTCTATGTTCTATTTGCCATCCTCCAGTCTTCCGGCACTATACCTGTAGCTAACGACGACATGAAGATCAAAGCCAAAGGCTCTGCAATCTCCTCTCTAGCCTCCCAGAGAATCCTAGGGTAAATCCCATCTGGCCCAGGGGACTTATCAATTTTCATACCCTCAAGATTCGCTAACACCTCCTCCTTATGAACCTCAATCCTGCCCAGTCTACAACCTGGTATCGCAGTATTCTCCCCGACAACACTGTCTTTCTCCTGCGTGAATACTGACGAAAAATACTCATTCAGTGTCTCTCCTATCTCCTCAGGCTCCACGCACAACTTCCCACTGCTATCTCTGACTGGCCCTAATCTTGCCCTAACCAATCTTTTATTATTTATATACCTGTAAAAAGCTTTAGGATTCTCCTTAATCCTATCCACCAAAGTCTTCTCGTGTCCTCTTCTAGCTCTTCTCAACTCCCTCTTTAGCTCCTTCCTGGCTGATTTATAGCTCTCCAGTGCCCTAACTGAGCCTTCACGTCTCATCATTATATAAGCCTCCTTCTTCCTCTTCACCAGAGATTCAACTTCCCTAGTACACCATGGTTCCCTCACTCGACCACTTCCTCCCTGCCTGGCAGGTACATATTTATTACGGACATGCAGAAGCTGTTCCTTAAATATGCTCCACATTTCAGATGTCCCCAGCCCCTGCAATTTCCTGCTCCACCCTATGCATCCTAAATCTCTCCTAATAGCCTCATAATTACCTTTCCCCCAGCTATAACTACTGTTATTCGGTACGTGCCCATCCCTTTCCATCACTAAGGTAAACGTAACCGAATTGTGGTCACTATCACCAAAGTGCTCACCCACCTCCAAGTCTAACACCTGGTCTGGTTCATTACCCAGTACCAAATCCAATATAGCCTCGCCTCTTGTTGGCCTATCTACATACTGAGTCATGAAACCTTCCTGCACACATTGAACAAAAACTGACCCCTCTAACGTACTTGAACTATAGCTTTTCCAATCGATATTAGAAAAGTTAAAGTCCCCCATTACAACTACCCTGTTACTTTCACACCTATCCAGGATCAACTTTGCAATCCCTTCCTCTACTTCTCTGGAACTTTTTGGAGGCCTATAAAAAACTCCCAACAGTGTGACCTCTCCTTTCTTGTTTCTAATCTCAGCCCACACTACCTCAGCAGACAAGTCCACATCAAACGTCTTTTCTGCCACCGTAATGCTGTCCTTAACTAACAATGCCACTCCTCCCCCTCTTCTACCACCACCTCTGCTCTGACTGAAACATCTGAACCCCGGAACATCTCTACATCCTCCTCACAGCTCACCCTCCCACCCAACTTTGTATCATCTGTAAATTTGGAGATAATGCATTCAGTTCCCTCTTCCAGATCATTGATATACATAATGTGAACAGTTAGGGTCTGAGCACAGATCCCTCTGGAACCCCACTAATCACTGACTGCCAATCAAGAAAAGACCTATTTATGCCAACTCTTTGTTTCGTATCTGCTAACCAGCTTTCTATCCATCTCAACACATTCCCTGCAATCCCCTGTGCTTTAACTTTACCTTGTTAAAAACCTTCTGAAAATCTAAATAAACCCTATCCTCTGGTCCTCCTTGGTCAACTCTACTAATTACATTCTCAAAGAATTCCAATAGATTCCTCAAGTATAATTTCCCTTTTGTAAATCCATGCTGACTTTGTCTGATTTTCCCACTGCCTTCCAGATGCTGAGTCTTTAATAATGGACTCGAGCACCTTCCCCAGTACCAGTGTTCTGTTCACTGGTCTATCGTTCCCTGTTTTCTCTCTACCTCCCTTTACAACAGCACGCTGACATTAGCTACCCTCCAATCTGTAGCAACCAGTCCAGAGAAGTGTGGAAAATAACCACCAATGGATCTACTATTTCCAGGGCCACTTCCTGAAGTATTCTGGGATGAAGATTATCAGGTCTTGGAGATTTATCCACCTTCAATCCCATCAATTTCCCCAAAACCATTTCTCTCCTCATGCTGATTTCCTTCAGCTCCTCACTAAAACAGCTTTCTCTCAGCACTCCTGGTACATTATTCATGTCTTCCTTTGTGAAGATAGAAGCAAAGTACAAATTTAATTAATCAGCCATTTCTTTATTCCCCGTTATGGATTCTTCCATTTCTGACTATAACATTTGTTTCTGACTATCCTTTTTTCTTTACATATAGAAACTCTCAGTCAGTTTTTATATTCCCTGCTTTTTTCCCATTTTTAATCAATCCCTTGTCCTTCTTGGACTTGTCTTGAATCATGTTTTTGGGATCCTTAAAGGGGAGAGGGACCAGCCCCAAGTCATGGTCCACTTAGGCACGGAAGGCTAGATAGGAAAAGGGATGGGGATGTAAGGCAGGGAGTTAGGCTGGAAGCTTGGAGCTAGAACAAATCGAGTTGTTATCTCTGCCCTGTTACCCGGGCCACGTGCTCGTGGGGAGAGAAAGAGGGAGAGAGAGCAGTTAAATACGCGGCTACAGGGATAGTGCAGGAGGAGGGATTCAGATACCTGGATAATCGGGGATCATTCTGGGGTAGGTGGGACCTCTACAAACTGCATGGTCTACATCTGAACCAGAGGGGGTCCCAATATTCCGGAGGGGAAACTTGCTAACCCTCTTCGGGAGGGTTTAAACTAATTCAGCAAGGAGATGGGAACCTGGATTATAGCTCCAGCATATGGAGGTTGAGAGTAGTGAGATGATGAATAAGGTTTCAAAGTAGCAGGAGTGTACAGGCAGGCAAGAACGTAGTTTAATGTCTATCTACTCCAATGCCAGGAGCATCTGGAATAAGGTGGGTGAACTTGCAGCATGGCTTGGACTTTGATATTGTGAGACATGATTCGGAGACATGAATAGAGCAGGGACAGGAGTGGTTGTTGCAGGTTCCAGGAGTTAGATGTTTTCGCAAGATTAGGGAAGGTGGTAAAAGAGAGGGAGGTGTGGCACTGTTAGTCAGGGACAGTGTTACAGTGGCAGAAAGGATGTTTGATGACGACTTGTCTACTGAGGTAGTCTGGGCTGAGGTTAGAAACAGGAAAAAAATCACCCTATTGGGAGTTTTCTACAGGCCTCTGAAAAGTTCCAGAGATGTAGAGAAAAGGATTGCAAAAATGATTCTGGATAGGAGCGAAAGTATCAGGGTAGTTGTTATGGGGGACAAATATTAATACTATTTACAAATATTAATAATACTATTTAAATTGAGAGGTTGATAGATATAGGACATGTGTCAGATGTGGGTTCTTTACTCAGAGGGTAGGAAGGGTGTGGAATGCCCAGCCTGCAGCAGTTGTGGACTCATCAAGTTTAGGGTGTTCAAATGGGCAGTGGATAGGCATATGGATAATATTGGAATCGTTTAGGATAGAGGGTCATAAAATTGGTTCCATTGGTCGGCGCAACATCGAGGGCCGAAGGGCCTGTACTGTGCTGTAATGTTCTTTGTTCTAGTCTTACCTATAATCCTCAATCCCATTAAATCCCATGTACTCATCCAGAAGTCTCTTAAAAGACCCTGTCGAATTTGCCTCCACCATCATCGACAGCAGCCGATTCCATTCACCCACCACCCTCTGAGTGAAAAACCTACCCCTCACATCTCCTCTGTACTTACTCCCCAGCACCTTAAACCTGTGTCCTCTCGTAGCGACCATTTCAGCCCTGATTCTCAGACCATTTCTGAGAATCACCCTATCTATTCCTCTCAACATTTTATAAACCTCTATCAGGTCGCTTCTCAACCTTCGTCTCTCCAGTGAGAAGAGTCCCAGCTCCTTCAATTTATCTTCATAAGGCCTGCCTCCCAATCCAGGCAGCATCCTTGTAAATCTCCTCTGAACTCTCTCAATAGCCTCTACATCCTTCCTATACCTTTACCCAGAGGGTGGTTAGGGAGTGGAATGCCCTGCTTGCGGCAGTTGTAGATGCACCAAGTTTGGTGGCGTTTAAGAGGTTAGTTGATAAGTTTATGGAAGAGAAGGGAATGGTTTAGTTTGGAGGGTCATTGCTTTTTTCATAATTGGTCGGCGCAACATCGAAGGCCGAAGGGCCTGTTCTGTGCTGTAATGTTCTATGTTCTATAGTGAGGAGACCAGAACTGCGCACAGTGGGGTCTGACAAGGGTCTTATAAAGTTGCAGCATTACCTCCCGACTCCTAAACTCAATCCCTCGATTAATGAAGGCCAGTACAACATATGCCTTCTTAACCACATCCTCCACCAGCAAAGCTGATTTGAGAGTCCTATAAGGTCACCTCTTAGTCTTCTTCTCTCTAATGAAAATAACTTCAAGTCCCTCAGCCTTTCCTCATAAGACCTGCCCTCCATACCAGGCAACATCCTGGTAAACCTCCTCTGTACCCTCTCCAATGCCTCCACATCTTTCTTATAATGTGGCGACCAGAACTGTACACAATACTCAAAGTGCGGCCGCACTAGAGTTTTGTACAGTTGCAACATGATCTCTCGGCTCCGAAATTCAATCCCTCTACCAATAAATGCTAACACACTGTATGCCTTCTTAATAATCTTATCAACCTGGGTGCCAACTTTCAGGGAGCTATGCATGTGTACGTTCTATATTTGCTAAATTTTAAAATCTTGCCAATTTGTATACTTCTTCCTTCAGCCTGATCCTATCTCTAATTTTACTCTGAGCCATGTTTTGGCCACAGTTCCTTTACCACTCTGCTCCAAACTGGAATAATCAGCTTCTGGAGTTTGTACAGACTGAGACTGACACTCCCACACACAGACAGACTGACGAGCACACACACACATGCTCACTCAGACCGGTATACACACACACACACACACACTGAGACCGGCACACACACACACACACTCACTGAGACCGGTACACACACACACATTCACTGAGACCGGTGTACACACAACACACACACTCACTAGACCGGTACACACACACACACACACACACTCACTGAGTCCGGTACATACACATACACACACTAAGACCAGTACACACACACTGAGATCAGTACACACACACACACACACTCAGATCGGTACACACACACACACTCACTGAGACCGTACACACACACACACACACAGAGACCGTACACACACACAACACTCACTCAGATCGTACACACACACACACTCCTGAGACCGGTACACACACACACACTCACTGAGACCGGTACACACACACAACTCACTGAGACCGGACACACACACACACACATACTGAGACCGCACACACACACACACACACACACACACCACACACACACAGACCGGCGCGCACACACAACACTCACACACAGACCGGCACACACACACACACACTACGCACCACACACACACAGACCGGCACACACACACACACACAACCGCACACACACACAGACACACACCACACACACACACACACACACACACACACACAGACCGGCACACACACACACATATACACTCTCACTCAGACCGGTGCGTGCGCACACGGACTGACACACACTCACTTGCACTCAGACTGACACACACACGCACTCAGGCTGTTTGGAGGGACTGACAGGAAGGTAAGGGAGGTGGTGGGGATCTGAGGATCCTTTTGGAAGAAGTATTCACAATATGGTTGAATTTAAAATACAGATAGAGTGTGAGAAGGTAAAATTCAATCCCAGAGTCTTGAGCTTAAACAAAGGAGACTACAAGGGGATGAGGGAAGAGTTGCTTAAGGTACGCTGGAGCAAAACCTTTATGGTGGCACAATTGAGGAACAGAGGCAAATTTCATAGAACATAGAACATTACAGCACAGAACAGGCCCTTCGGCCTTCGATGTTGCGCCGACCAATATAAAAAGCAATGACCCTCCAAACTAAACCATTCCCTTTTCATCCATAAACTTATCCACTAACCTCTTAAACACCACCAAACTTGGCGCATCTACAATTTCAGAGTGATCTTTCATAGTGCTCAGCAAAAGTAAACTCCAGTGATAAGGAAATACTGTGGAAAAAGAGATAATCAGCCATGGATATCGAAGGAAATAAAGGAGGGGATCAAATTGAAAGAAAATGCATCCAAAATGGCAAAGATTAGCGGGAACCAAGAGGATTGGGAAATCTTTAAAGATCAGCAAAAAGCCACAAGAAAAGATATAAAGAAAAGTAAGCTGGATTATGAGAATAAACTAGCTCAAAATATAAAAACTGACAGCAAAATTTTCTACAAATATATAAAATGAAAAATAGTGGCTAAAATAAACATTGGTCCTTTAGAGAATGGGAAGGGGGATGTACTAACTGGAAATGAGGAAATGGCTGGGGCATTGAACAGGGATTTTGTGTTGGTCTTCATGGGGGAGACACAAATAAATGTCCAAAATTGACCGCACTTGGAGTATTGTGTGCAGTTCTGGTCCCCACATTATAAGAAAGATGTGGAGGCATTGGAGAGGGTACAGAGGAGGTTTACCAGGATGTTGCCTGGTATGGAGGGCAGGTCTTATGAAGAGAGGCTGAGGGATTTGAGGTTGTTTTCGTTAGAAAGGAGGCGGCTAAGAGGGGACCTTATCGAAACATATAAGATGATTAGAGGTTTAGATAGGGTGGACAGTGATAGCCTTTTCCCTAGGATGGAGAAAGCTAGCACGAGGGGACACAGCTTTAAATTAAGGGGTATGAGTTATAGGACGGATATCAGAGGTAGGTTCTTTACTCAAAGAGTGATTAGGGAGTGGAATGCCCTGCCTGCAGCTGTTGTAGATGCGCCAAGTTTGGTGGCGTTTAAGAGGTTAGTTGATAAGTATATGGAAGAGAAGGGAATGGTTTAGTTTGGAGGGGCATTGCTTTTTATTTTGGTCGGCACAACATCGAAGGCCGAAGGGCCTGTTCTGTGCTGTAATGTTCTATGTTCTATGTTCTATGATGACAGGAAGGTTATGGCAGGTGGGAACCTAGAAACTATCACGAAAGAAGTAGTGTTGGACAAGTTAATGGGGCTAAAGGTAGACAAGTCTCCTGGTCCTGATGGAATGAATCCCAGGGAACTAAAAGAGATGGCGGGAGAAATAGCAAATACACTAGTGATAATTTACCAAAATTCACTGGACTCTGGGGTGGTTCCCACAGATTGGAAAACAGCAAATGTGATGGTACTGTTTAAAAAGGAGGTAGATAAAAGGCAGGTAATTATAGGCCGGTCAGCTTAACTTCTGTAATAGGGAAATACTTGAATCTATCATCAAGGAAAAAATAGTGAGATATCTGGATATAAATTGTCCCATTGGGAAGATGCAGCATGGCTTCATGAAGGGCAGGTTACATTTGACTAATTTGGTGGAATTCTTTGAGAACATTACATGTGCAGTGGACAATGGGGAACCTGTGGATGTGGTGTATCTGAATTTCCAGAAGGCATTTGATAAGGTGCTGCATCAAAGACTGCTCCATAAGATAAAGGTGCACAGTGTTACAGGTAATGTATTAGCACGGATAGAGTATTGGTTAACTAACAGAAAGCAAACAGTGGGGGTAAATGGGTGTTTTTCTGGTTGGTGATCAGTTACTAGTGGTGTTCCTCAGGGATGAGTGTTGGAACCGCAATAGTTTATGATTTACACAGATGATTTGGAGTTGGGGACGCAGTGTAGTGTGTCAAAATGCACAGATGACACTAAGATGAGTGGCAGAGCAAAGTGTGCAGAGGACACCGAGAGTCTGCAAAGGGATATAGATAGTCTAAGTGAGTGGGCGTGGGTCTGGCAGATGGAGTAAAATGTTGGTAAATGTGAGGTCATCCATTTTGATGGGAATAACAGTAAAATGGACTATTATTTAAATGGTAAAAAAATTGCAGCATGCTGCTGTACAGAGGGACCTGGGTGTCCTTGTGCAGGAATCTCAAGGAGTTGGTTTGCAGTTGCAGCAGGTAATTAATAAGGCTAATGCCCTCCATACCAGGGCAACATCCTGGTAAATCTTTTCTGTACCCTCTCCAAATCCTCCACATCCTTCTGGTAGTGTGGTGATCAGAATTGAACTCTATATTCCAAGTGCAGCCTCACTAAGGTTCTATAAAGCTGCAACATGACTTGCCAATTTTTAAACTCAGTGCCCCGGCCGATGAAGGCAATCATGCTGTATGCCTTCTTGATTACCTTCTCCACCTGCATTGCCACTTTCAGTAACCTGTGTACCTGTACACCCAGATCCCTCTGCCTATCAATACTCTTAAGGGTTCTGCCATTTACTGTATATTTCCTATCTGTATTAGATCTTCCAAAGTGCATTACCTCACATTTGTCAGGATTAAACTCCATCTGCCATCTCTCCGCCCAAGTCTCCAACTGATCTATTTCCTGCTGTATTCTCTGGTGGTCCACATCACTCTCTGCAAATCGTAAGTTTTGTCCGCAAACTTACTAATCAATCCAGTTACATTTCCATTGACTTGGGGTGGTACAGGGCAGAGTGGTTAGCACTGCTGCCTCATAGCATGAGAGTCCCAGGTTCAGTACTGGCCCCGGGTCACTGTGTAGAGTTTGCAGATTCTGCCACATCTGCGTGGATTTCCTCTGACCACTCCAGTTTCTCCTACACTTCAAAGATGTGCAGGTTCAGTTGATTGGCCATGATAAATTGACCCAAGTGTCAGGGGGACTAACAGGGTAAACGTTTGGGTTGTGGGAGAGGGGCCTGGGTGGGATTGTGGTCGGTGCACACTCTGCGGGCTAATGGGCTCCTTCTATACTGTAGGGATTTTGTATATTACAAACAGCAAAGGTCCCAGCACTGATCCCTGAGGAACTCCACTTATCACAGCCCTCCGTTCAGAAACACACCCTTCCCCTGCTACCCTCTGTCTTCTTTGACTGAACCAGTTTTGTATCCACCTTGCCAGCTCACCTCTGATCCCATATAACTTCACCTTCTGCACCAGTCTGCCATGAGGGACCTTGTCAAAGGCCTTACTGAAGTCCATGTAGATAACATCCACTGCCCTACCCTCATCAATCATCTTCATCACTCCCTCAAAAAACTGGATCAAGTTTGTGAGACACGACCTCCCCCTCACAAAACCATGTCGCCTCTCACTAATATGTCCATTTATTTCCAAGTGGGAATAAATCCTGTCTCAAAGAATCCTCTCAAATTCCTCCCTCACCACTGATGTAAGGCTTACCGGCCTGCAATTACCTGGATCATTCTTGCTACCCTTCTTAAACAAAGGAACAACATTGGTTATTCTCCAATCCTCTGGGACCTCCCCCGTAACCAGTGAGGATACAAAGATTTCTCTCAAAACCCCAGCAATTCCCTCCCTTGTCTCTCTCAGTATTCTGGGGTATATCCCATCAGGCCCTGGGGACTTGTCTACCTTAATGTTTCTCAAGATTCCCAATATCTCCTCCTTTCTGATCTCAACATGACTCAAACTATCTACAATTCTTTCCCAGACTCATCATCCACCTTTTTGCTGAATACTTACCAGAGTACTCATTTAATACCTCGCCAAATTCCTCCTGCTCCATATGTAGATTCCCTCCCTTCCTCGCCCTTGAGTGGGCCAACTCCCTCCCTAGCTACCTTCTTGCCCTTTATATTTGTATAAAACACCTTGGGATTTTCCTTAATCCTGCTGGCCAATGAGTTTTCATGACCACTTTTAGCTCTCCTCCTTCCTTGCTTAAGTTTCTTCCTACTTTCCTTGTATTCCGCACTTGCTTTGTGTGTTCCCAGCCTCCTGGCTTTGACAAATGCTTCCTTTCTCTCGTTGACTCGGCTCACAATATTTCTAGTTATCTGAGGTTCCCAAAATGTACCACACTTATCCTGAATTCCTATCAACTTACACTTGAAAGCCTTCCACATGCCAGATGTTGATTTGCCCTCAAACATCTGCCCCCAATCTACATTCTTCAGTTCCTGCCTAATATTGTTGTAATTAGCCTTTCCCTCAGTTTAGCACACCTTCACTTGAGGACTATACTTATCTTTATCCATCAGAACCCTAAAGCTCACTGAATTGTGGTCACTGTTCCTGAACTGCTCCCCTCAGAAGGCTGGCCTCATTCCCCAATACCAGGTCCAGTATGGACCCTTCCCTAATTGGACTATCTACATACTGTTTCAGGAAGCCCTCCTGGATGCTCCTTACAAACTCTGCCCCATCGATGTCTCTAGCACTAAGTGAGTCCCTGTTAATAAAGTGGAAGTTAAAATCTCCCATCACAACAACCTATAACTTTTACATCTTTCCAAAATCTGCCTACACATCTATTCCTTTATCTCCTGCTGGGCGTTGCGTGGCCTGTAGTAAACTCCCAACATTATGACTACACCTTTCCTATTCCCAAGTTCTACTCATATTGCCTCACTGTATGAGCGCTCTGAGGTGTTGTCCCAGAAAACAGCTGTGATATCTTTATCCCTCTTCCCCCATTATATCCCTCGATCCCTTTAGCCTCAAGAGCTATATCCAATTTCTTCCTGAAATCACACAATGTCTTGGCCTCGACTACTTTCTGTGGGAGTGAATTCCACACATTTCCCACCCTCTGGGTGAAGAAATTTCTCCTCACCTCAGTTCTATAAGGTTTATCCTTTATCCTCAAACTCTGACCCCTAGTTCTGGACTCCCCCCCCACCATCGGGAACATTCTTTCTGAATCTCCCCTGTCTAACTCTGTGTGAATTTTATAAGTTTCTATCAGATCCCCTCTCACTCTTCTAAACTCCAGTGAATATAATCCTAATCGATTTAGTCTCTCCTCATATGACAGACCTGCCATCCCAGGAATCAGTCTGGTAAACCTTCGCTGTGCTCCCTCTATAGCAAGGAACATTCTTCCTCAGATAAGGAGACCAAAACTGTACACAATACTCCAGGTGTAGCCTCACCAACCCCCTGTACAATTGCAGTAAAACATCCCTATCCCTATACTCAAATCCTCTCACTGTGAAGGCCCACATATCATTTGTCTTTTTTACTGCCTCACAGAGTCATAGAGGTTTACAGCATGGAAATAGACCCTTCCGCTCAACTTATCCATACCACCTCTTTTTTTTAAAGCCCCTTAGCTAGTCCCAATTGCTCACATTTGGCCCATATCCCTCCAGACCCATCTTGCCCATGTAACTGTCTAAATGCTTTTTAAATGAGAAAATTGTACCCGCCTCTACTACTACCTCTGGCAGCTTGTTCCAGACACACTGTGTGAAAAAATTGCCCCTCTGAACGATTTTGTACTTCTCCCCTCTCACCTTAAACCAATGCCCCCTAGTATTAGTCTCCTTATCTTTGGGAAAAGATATTGACTATCTCGCTGATCTGTGCCCCTCATTATTTTATAGACCTCTATAAGATCACCTCTCAGCCTCCTACACTCCAGAGAAAAAAGTCCCAGTCTATCCAGCCTCTCCTTATAACTCAAACCATCAAGTCCCGGTAACATCCCAAGTAAATCTTTTCCTGCACTCTCTCTAGTTTAATAATATCCTTTCTATAATAGGGTGACCAGAATTGTACACAGTATTCCAAGTGTGGCCTTACCAATGTCTTGTACAACTTCAACAAGACGTCCTGACTCCTGTATTCAATGTTCTGACCAATGAAACCAAGCATGCCGAATGCCTTCTTCACCACCCTGTCCAGCTGTGACTCCACTTTCAAGGAGCTATGAACCTGTACCCCGAGATCTCTTTGTTCTGTAACTCTCCCCAATCCCCTACCATTAACTGAGTAAGTCCTGCCCTGGGTCAATCGACCAAAATGCATCACCTCACATTTATCTAAATTAAACTCCATCTGCCATTCGTCAGCCCACTGACCCAATTGATCAAGATTCTGTTGCAATTGGAGATAACTTTCTTCACTGTCCGTTATGCCACCAATCTTGGTGTCATCTGCAAACTTACTAACCATGTCCCCTATATTCTCATCCGAATCATTAATATAAATGATAAATAACAGTGGACCCAGCACTGATCCCTGAGGCACACCGCTGGTCACAGGCCTCCAGTTTGAAAAAAAACCCTCTCTAACCATCTTCAAGCCAATTTTGTATCCATTTAGATACCTCACCCTGGATTCTGTGAGATTTAACTTTATGCAACAACCTACTATGCGGTACCTTGTCAAAGGCCTTGTTAAAGTCCATGTAGACAACATCAATTGCACTGCCCTCATCTACCCTCTTGGTTACCCCTTCAAAAAACTCAATTAAATGTGAGACATGATTTTCCACTCACAAAGCCATGCTGACTGTCCCTAATCAGTTCCTGTATCTCTAAATGCTCTAGATCTTGTCTCTCAAAATATCTTCCAACAATTTACCCACAGATGTGAGACTCACTGGCCTGTAATTCCCAGGCTTTTCCCTGCAGCCCTTTTTAAACAAAGACACAACATTTGCCTCTCTCCAACCTTCAGGCACCTCACCTGTGACTATCGATGATTCAAATATCTCTGCTAGAGGACTTGCAATTTCCTTTCTAGCATCTCAGTGCCCTGGGATACACTTCATCAGGTCCCAGGGATTTATCTACCCTGATATGTTTTAAGATTTCCAGCACCTCCTTCTCTGTAATATTTACACTGCGCAAGACATCACTATTTATTTCTCCAAGTTCCCTAACATCCATTTCTTTTCTCAACAGTAAATATTGATGAGAAATATTTATTTAGGATCTCCCCCATCTCTTATGGATCCTCACATAGATGATCTTGTTGATCCTTAAGAGGTCCTACTCCCTCCCTTGTTATTCTTTTACCCTTTATGTATTTGTAGAATCTCTTTGGATTTTCCTTTGCTTTATCTGCCAGAACAATCTCATGTCCCCTTTTTGCCCTCCTGATTTCTCTCTTAACTTCTACTCCTACACTCCCTATACTCTTCAAGGATTCACTTGATCCCAGCTGCCTGTGCATGTCATGTGCCTCCTTCTTCTTCTTGACCAGGACCTCAATATCCTGAGTCATCCAGAGTTCCGTATTTCTGCCAGCCAGCCTTGCCCTTCACTCTGAGTGGAATGTGTTTACCCTGAACCCTGGTTAACACACTTTGAAAGTCTCCCAACTACCAGACGTCCCTTTGCTTTCCCACAGACTGCACTCTTACTTTCAATGACTGATGTGCGAGGACACTGAGTATCCACCTCTCTCAATTTACACCAATCAACTAATAATCTGTCTCCCTATTATTGCTACCAAAATTGATAACTTCACATTTATCCCACAAAATCAGACTGACACACGCACACTCTCATACACACTCTCTCTGAACAAGCTCTCTCTTACTCCCCCAGGTCACTCTCTCTTAACCCTTTCCGCTGTTATTCTTCACTGATGTTTAGGAAGTTTTTAAAACGATATTACAGGTTTAATGGCTGATTTTGCAGTGTGTTCCAGTGGGTTGTTAGATATTGATGTGATAATGAGTAGTTAGTAATATGGTGTCCCTCCCTGCAGGTTGTTGCACCAGGGCTGAGTTAGTGAATCCAGACTTCAGTGTGTGTTTCAGTGCACACTCACTGCATTATCTTGCTGCTGGCAGGACTGAAGGGCTGAACGGTCTTCCTTTGGTAGCTGTGGTGGGTGCCCCTGCTCTGGAGCTGCTGTGAATGGTGGAATGTGCCCCTGAGCTAGGCTGTGCCCTCTGCCCGCTCCCGGGGTACACACTGTTCAACCTGCGGCGTCGGCACGGGGATGGGCTCTCAGTCCTCGAGAGAGGCCGAATTCGGGGCGATGCACTAAGGCTCCTCGCCGGAAAGACGGGAATTCTCGGATCAGCACTGGGGCTATCAGCCCGCAGCGAACCGCGGTACGATGATAGCCGGACTGCAGAGTGAAGGGATTGCTTCATCCAGGAATCACTGTCTCCAGGTGGGAAAAATCTGAAAAAAGAAAACAACACTCAGACGGGAAACGGAATGGAAACCAAACAGCTGGATATAGAGAGAGAGAATATAGAGAGAGAGAATATAGAGAGAGAGAATATAGAGAGAGAGAATATAGAGAGAGAGAATATAGAGAGAGAGAATATAGAGAGAGAGAATATAGAGAGAGAGAATAAAGAGAGAGAGAATATAGAGAGAGATATAGAGAGAGGAATATAAGAGAGGATATAGAGAGAGAGGAATAGAGAGAGAGGATATAGAGAGAGAGGATATAGAGAGAGAGGATATAGAGAGAGAGGATATAGAGAGAGAGGATATAGAGAGAGAGGATATAGAGAGAGAGGATATAGAGAGAGAGAATATAGAGAGAGAGGATATAGAGAGAGGATATAGAGAGAGAGGATATAGAGAGAGAGGATATAGAGAGAGAGAATATAGAGAGAGAGAATATAGAGAGAGAGAATATAGAGAGAGAGGATATAGAGAGAGAGGATATAGAGAGAGAGGATATAGAGAGAGAGGATATAGAGAGAGAGGATATAGAGAGAGAGGATATAGAGAGAGAGGATATAGAGAGAGAGGATATAGAGAGAGAGAATATAGAGAGAGAGGATATAGAGAGAGAGAATATAGAGAGAGAGAGATATAGAGAGAGAGGATATAGAGAGAGAGGATATAGAGAGAGAGAATATAGAGAGAGAGGATATAGAGAGAGAGAATATAGAGAGAGAGAATATAGAGAGAGAGAATATAGAGAGAGAGAATATAGAGAGAGAGAATATAGAGAGAGAGGATATAGAGAGAGAGGATATAGAGAGAGGATATAGAGAGAGAGAATATAGAGAGAGAGAATATAGAGAGAGAGGATATAGAGAGAGAGGATATAGAGAGAGGATATAGAGAGAGAGAATATAGAGAGAGAGGATATAGAGAGAGAGGATATAGAGAGAGAGGATATAGAGAGAGAGGATATAGAGAGAGAGGATATAGAGAGAGAGGATATAGAGAGAGAGGATATAGAGAGAGAGAATATAGAGAGAGAGGATATAGAGAGAGAGAATATAGAGAGAGAGGATATAGAGAGAGAGGATATAGAGAGAGAGGATATAGAGAGAGAGAATATAGAGAGAGAGAATATAGAGAGAGAGGATATAGAGAGAGAGGATATAGAGAGAGAGGATATAGAGAGAGAGGATATAGAGAGAGAGGATATAGAGAGAGAGAATATAGAGAGAGAGGATATAGAGAGAGAGAATATAGAGAGAGAGAATATAGAGAGAGAGGATATAGAGAGAGAGGATATAGAGAGGATATAGAGAGAGAGAATATAGAGAGAGAGGATATAGAGAGAGAGAATATAGAGAGAGAGAATATAGAGAGAGAGGATATAGAGAGAGAGGATATAGAGAGAGAGGATATAGAGAGAGAGGATATAGAGAGAGAGGATATAGAGAGAGAGAATATAGAGAGAGAGGATATAGAGAGAGAGGATATAGAGAGAGAGAATATAGAGAGAGAGGATATAGAGAGAGAGGATATAGAGAGAGAGAATATAGAGAGAGAGGATATAGAGAGAGAGAATATAGAGAGAGAGGATATAGAGAGAGAGAATATAGAGAGAGGATATAGAGAGAGAGAATATAGAGAGAGAGGATATGAGAGAGAATAGAGAGAGAGAGAATATAGAGAGAGAGGATATAGAGAGAGAGAATATAGAGAGAGAGGATATAGAGAGAGAGAATATAGAGAGAGAGGATATAGAGAGAGAGAATATAGAGAGAGAGGATATAGAGAGAGAGGATATAGAGAGAGAGAATATAGAGAGAGAGGATATAGAGAGAGAGAATATAGAGAGAGAGGATATAGAGAGAGAGAATATAGAGAGAGAGAATATAGAGAGAGAGAATATAGAGAGAGAGAATATAGAGAGAGAGAATATAGAGAGAGAGGATATAGAGAGAGAGAATATAAGAGAGAGGATATAGAGAGAGAGAATATAGAGAGAGAGGATATAGAGAGAGAGAATATAGAGAGAGAGGATATAGAGAGAGAGGATATAGAGAGAGAGGATATAGAGAGAGAGAATATAGAGAGAGAGAATATAGAGAGAGAGGATATAGAGAGAGAGGATATAGAGAGAGAGAATATAGAGAGAGAGGATATAGAGAGAGAGAATATAGAGAGAGAGGATATAGAGAGAGAGGATATAGAGAGAGAGGATATAGAGAGAGGATATAGAGAGAGAGGATATAGAGAGAGAGGATATAGAGAGAGAGAATATAGAGAGAGAGGATATAGAGAGAGAGAATATAGAGAGAGAGGATATAGAGGAGAGAATATAAGAGAGAGGATATAGAGAGAGAGAATATAGAGAGAGAGGATATAGAGAGAGAGGATATAGAGAGAGAGAATATAGAGAGAGAGGATATAGAGAGAGAGGATATAGAGAGAGAGAATATAGAGAGAGAGGATATAGAGAGAGAGGATATAGAGAGAGAGAATATAGAGAGAGAGGATATAGAGAGAGAGGATATAGAGAGAGAGGATATAGAGAGAGAGAATATAGAGAGAGAGGATATAGAGAGAGAGAATATAGAGAGAGAGGATATAGAGAGAGAGAATATAGAGAGAGAGAATATAGAGAGAGAGGATATAGAGAGAGAGGATATAGAGAGAGAGAATATAGAGAGAGAGGATATAGAGAGAGAGGATATAGAGAGAGAGAATATAGAGAGAGAGGATATAGAGAGAGAGAATATAGAGAGAGAGGATATAGAGAG